>VZRF01010162.1:0-10189 GCA_013396875.1 Vireo altiloquus
ATTCTGTTTATCCACATGAGTTTTTTTGGAGAGAAATGATCTTCAGCTTACAACTTTTTTTTTTCCTTCTAATTATTGATCTGCTGTATGCATGTATACATGTCTATTTCACTGCTGCTAGTCACAATCATTTGCTAATTTTTTTTTTTAGGAATTCAGTTGTGTACCTCTGATTTTTTTCCATTTCTCTTCCTGTCAGTCATTATGCCTTACTGGTAGAAGGCTATCATAATGCCTACTTGCACATGCATTTTCTCTGTTCTCTCATACTTTTCTGTGTCCATATTTATTGATTTGGTTGATTATGGTTTATTATGTTCTCCAAGTTCATATCTTTGAGAGAAACTATTTCAGGACCCAAGAAAAAAACTTTCATCTTGTGGCTGTGCAAGAGAAACAGCCTAGTGCATGCAGAGAAAACTGAGACTTTTTAAGTTGATACTGAAGCTATCACTTGTGCCTACTTCACAGCAATGCTATTGAAGTTCTGCTTTTGTCTTTGCTTGTGGCAGCTTGATTCACTGTTCTCCTGTCTTTAGAGACAGAAACCAAAGATAGGGGGATAATTTTTATGACATTTTCTTGTGTCCCAAATAGGTTGAGCTGCGACGAGCAGTGGAAGAGGCTGTGAAGGAGACCCCAGAGTATCGCTGCATGCAGTCCCAGTTTTCTGTTCTGTATAATGAGAGTCTCCAGCTGAAGGCACATCTGGATGAGGCCCGCACGCTGCTCCACGGCACCCGCGCCACACATCAGCGCCAGGTGGAACTGATCGAGGTAACACCTCTCATCAGCCTAAGGAACTCTGTCATGCCACCGACCAGAACTGCTGGGTCTGTGTGGTTCTGCAAATGCTCAGGAAATTTACGTTTCTGGCAATAAATCAGGCTGTTCTGGCACCTAATATTGATGAGGTGAGAGATATTTCAGGTTCAAAGCACCAAGTTCTGTTTCCTTTCTGTTCCTCAGAGGGATGAAGTGAGCCTTCACAAGAAGCTACGCACTGAGGTGATTCAGCTGGAGGACACCTTGGCACAAGTCCGCAAAGAATATGAGATGTTGAGGATAGAGTTTGAGCAGACACTTGCTGCCAATGAGCAAGCAGGTATGGTGTTGTTCTGCTGTGCCTGAAAACAAACAGCATCTACCCACCAATGCCCATTAGGGGCCACAGTGCACTAGAAGAGCTGGGTTGATTCTTTGTTATTGTTAAACACTTGTTCTGGCAGGTCTCTTCATCTCACAAAACAAAGCACTTCACCTCTTTTATTCGGAGGCTAGTTCCATGTTCTCTGACTTCCTTCTAGATGCTGCATAATAGATACATTTTGCTAATAATTTGGTTTATGACAGAGTATTTTGCATTATTAAAAATTACTTGTGAGGGGAGGATTCATTTCCAGGTCTGGTACGACAATCTGGATAGCAAAGCAGTAATTCTTAAATTTCATCAGAGGGAATAAGTTACTTCTGAATTAACATTTAAATCAGATTTCTTTTGTAACATAACAACATTTCCCTTAGGATCATGGGGAGAAAAGTAATGTTAGTGGGAAGTTAGGACTGTGAATTTGCAAGGACTTACGGTTCCTTATAAAACTGGCTTGACTTTTTTCTGCAAGTGGTTTATGTTGCTCTGTTGTATGGCAGAATGGTAATAGCCTTATTTTGTTATTGTCACGTAGCTTGTTCTCCATCTCCATGAAAGTCCTCAAGAAGGTTGGCAGATGTGTGGTTTGTTACAGCAGTGTTTCTGGTTTTGCAGGCCCAATTAATCGGGAGATGCGTCACCTCATCAGCAGCCTCCAGAATCACAACCACCAGCTGAAGGGAGAGGTGTTGAGATACAAGCGCAAACTGAGAGAGGCCCAGTCTGACCTGAGCAAGGTACCACAGCAGGAAGTGCCAGGAAAGAGGGGAAAGTGCTTAGGAGAAGGGGGAATGCTGTCACTCTCGCCAGCAATATCAGCCTTTCTGATACAGTGTGCAGGATGCAGTGAAATTTTCCGTGGAAAAAGCTGCTCCCTTTGACCAAATGAATGCTCTTCTTTTGTAGCTGTGTAGTGCTCCATGAAAAGTAGGAGCAGTTACAAAGAGAGCATGGAAGCATGGATCTGGGAAGTCAAAGGAAAAGGGAGTAAGGAAGATTTTTGGCTAAGAACTTAATGGTTCGTCTTCTTTGTCATCTCTCTTACTCTTCCACACCAGATCCGCTCTCGCAGTGGCAGTGCTCTCCTACAGTCCCAGTCCAGCACTGAAGACACAAAGGAGGAACCTCCAGAGATCAAGCAGGAGCCTGATGATCCTTCTGCCTAAGTGTCTGTTCCCAAGGCTGCTTCTGAAGATGTTAATGAAATGAAGGCCAGGAGAGATGAAGAAGAACGGGAGCGGGAGAGACGGGAAAGGGAGAGGGAACGAGAGAAGGAAAAGGAGAAAGAGAGAGAACGAGAAAAAGAGAAAGAGAAGGAAAAGGAACGAGAGCGGGAAAAGCAGAAGCAGAAGGAATCTGAGAAGGAGAGAGAGTCCAAAGAGAAGGAGAAAGGGAAGCATGAAGATGGGAGAAAGAAGGAGGCTGAAGTGATCAAGCAGCTGAAGGCCGAACTCAAGTAAGAGTAGTTGTCTCTCCTTTTCCTTCCAAAGCAGTACCCAAGCTTGGCATGTTCATATGTTCTTGCTTCTAGAGGATCAGCATAATTGAAGTTTGAAGCTAAGGGAATTTCTTGACACCCTGTGTATCTGATTGTGATTTGGTCAATGTAGTAGTGCTTTTCCTACAACAGCCTAAAGCATGAATTACCATATTTCATGGTGTGGGTGGAGTAATGTTTATTTGTTGCTGTTATAACAAATGCAAAAAACTTCACAGCAGCAGGTTGTTAATAGAGGATACAGCACTTCCCACTCCTGGAAGGTTCCAAAAGCAGAGGTGGATAGTTTGTACCTTATTGTTAGGATACATGTTTCATCTCCACCCCCTTCTTGATTTTCAACCCATGTGCCTGAACAGGTTTCTTTTCCAGCCTGTACTCACCTGCTGTTTTATGTTACAAGGATAAGATGAGCCACCAGTGACTCCACATCCATGTGGGAGAAGGAGAGAATATTGTCAGATTCTCATGCTGGCTGTGTAAGTGTGGCTTTCCTGCTGTGTTCTCACAGTGGTCTGTCTCCCTTTCTCCAGGAAGGCCCAGGAGAGCCAGAAGGAGATGAAACTGTTGCTAGATATGTACCGCTCTGCCCCCAAAGAGCAGAGAGACAAAGTGCAGCTGATGGCAGCTGAGAAGAAGGCAAAAGCTGAGGTATTTCTAATTTCTTCTCCTTTTTTTCTTTTTAATGTGTCACTTAAACTTCTTTTCAGATACTCTGCAGAGGAGCTGTATTGTTTCTCTCTTCAAAACTGAGTTTGTCTTCACAGCTTTGTCACTTAGAGATTGGAATGGCCTGGAGATAAACAGCGACTAGTGCTAGTGCAGGCACACTCACAACAATCTCTAGGTTCATAAGCACAGACACATTTGCAGATCCCTCAAGTAGTACCAGCATGTCCCTCTGTTTGGTACCCCTGTGGTTCCAAGCTCCTCTTCTTTACAAGCAGGTCTCACCTGTAGGCAGTACTTACATACATGGGATAAAGAGTTTGATTATGTGTAATGAAAAGATACAAGAAGATAGGACAGAACAGGCTATGATGATCATGTGCAAGGCTAAGCCAGGCAAAGGTGTACTGACTGCCCATGTTTTACTTGTGACTTATTATATTGGCTCCTCTTATACCCTTCTCTGTCTAATCCCAGTTTGTTCATCCCTGATCTCCATTTCCCTGCACATTGCTTCTGCATTTGAACACCTCTTGATTCCCACAGTCCTCCCAGGTCAGGAGCCATTCCTGGTTTATAGTGTCACCAGTTACAACATGCAAGTTGATCTTCCTGGCAGTGGAAGATCTTCCTGTAGTTTCTTGGAAGCCTATCAGCTGTTGTGATGGGAGAGGTTTGCATCCTCTCTTTGTGTTTGTTTTGTCAGGGTTGTGTCTCTGAATATGTTGTTTCTGGTTTTCTCCTTCTCCCACACTCAGATAACCTCAATGGAATAAATACTTTCACACTCTCATGTGTTAGTGTAACACTGAGAGTGTTACACACATCCGCTGTCATCAGTTAGTGTAACTGACCAGGTTTCATTCTCATCACTGCCTCCCTTATCATTTGTCTGCCAAGTTTGTGTCTCTGTATGTTTTATTTTACTTTCTCCTTTTCCTGTTAACTTCTTTTTATATGGAGAAAGGTTCTTGACCAGATGCCCTTAAAGGAGCAGGTGCTCTCAGTCCACATATCCGTACATGTACAATTGCAAGAGACTGATGTTCCTACTCTGATGAAAGATGCTGTGAAATTTTCAGAGGTCAAAATGGTGGGCTTATAGCCCATCTCAGTGGTACATCTGCCAGTAATACTCTGTCAAAATGACATGGGTTTTTTTTTTGCCATGCTTTGAAGGCAGTCCTGAGTGTTTCAGAGAATTATGGGGAAAACAGGCTCTTAACAATTCTCAGGGCACATCCTTGCATTTAGTGTCATTTCTGGTTTGTTCTTGTAGCTTGAAGAACTGAGACAGAGGGTGAAAGAATTGGAAGACAAGGAAAAAAAGGAGAGTAAAAAGATGGCTGATGAAGATGCCCTCCGCAAGATCCGAGCAGTGGAGGAACAAATTGAATATTTACAGAAGAAACTTGCCATGGCTAAGCAGGTGAGAAGTTTCTGATGAGTTCTTTTTTGGCTGGAGCACCTGTGAAGGAGCTGCCTTCCAGTTATGTCCAGGAAGAAAAGGAATTTATATCTCTATGGACCAGAGATGTGAGTTTGGTTCATGTTTACCCAACATGAAAGAAAGGAAAAGAGAACTGAACAAACAAAAGAACCACCAACAAAATAACCCCCTCAACCCTCAACTCTGGGGTATCACAGGCAGGTGATGGTGGGAAATGTTTAATAACAATTAAATATTAAATGAACAATTAAACATGTGGCCTTGGTGAAGCGCACAGAGGAGTTATGGCTTTATCAGCCATAAATAGAGGAAGAGGTTAATATTTCTTCTCCTCAGTTCATGTAGTGAGTATGTTTGCATGGAACTGGTACATACCTTCTGCTAAAAAAGGCTTAATCCAATGAGAGAGCAGGATCACCTCAGTAGGGTAGAGGCAAGACAATGAATTGACATGTACTTTTTTAGAATTCTGATTCTTTTTATTGTAGAATGAACTGTTCTACCTTATCAGTGCTGAAGTGGCCAAAGTAAGTTTAAGGGGCTTGGCAGCCGGTTAGTTGGAAGCTGTCAAGTTGTCCGCGTGTAGAATTTTTGGCCTGCTGTATCTCACAGCTGTTCAGCTACTGGAAATTGGGAGCTGGTTTCTGCCCAGCTCTGGCAATGGTTGTGTCAAAACTGATTCTGCCAGACAAGCCACAGGTGACCACTTTTTCTCTACACCTTCAAATTCCGAGTATCTCTGCTGTGGTGCAGACTTCTAGGGAGTGTGTTTTTCTGATTGTTGGAATGATGCTGTTCCCTGACAACAAGAAACTTCCTTCATCATTGCTAGGTTTGATGTGTCTGAGTAAAATATTCAGGGTAACTGTAGGGGGTCCAGGGGACAGTTTTCCCATAGTCTGTGATTGTTCTGCAGGAGGAAGAGGCCCTGCTGTCTGAAATGGATGTCACAGGCCAAGCCTTTGAAGACATGCAGGAGCAGAACATCCGCCTGATGCAGCAGCTGCGGGAGAAGGATGATGCCAACTTCAAGCTGATGTCAGAACGTATCAAGTCCAACCAGATCCACAAGCTGCTGAAAGAGGAAAAGGAGGAGCTGGCAGACCAAGTTTTGACACTGAAAACACAGGTAATGTGGAAAAAGGAGAGAGGACCAGAGAGCTGGTGGGGAAGGTGGAGGCAGCTTGGTGGGTTGTCTGTTTCAGGCAGCTGCACACAGCTATTTGCTTGGTTCCCCACTGAGGAGAAGGGGAAAGAATTAGAAGGGTCAAAGTGAGAAAACAGGTAAGATGAAATAAAGGCAGTTGAACAGTTAAAGTAAAGATGTCCATACAAGCAAAGCAAAAAATTAATTAATTCGTTACTTCCTGTGGCAGGCAGGAGTTCAGCCATCTCCACGAAGGAGATGACTGAACTGAAAGAATAATAAAGTACTGGAATGTTCTGCCCAGGGGGTGGTGAAATCACCATCCCTGGATGTGTTTAAAATAAGACTGGACATGGCACTCAGTGCCATAGTCTAGTTAAGGTGTTAGGGCTTGATTGGACTCAATGATCTTACAGGTCTCTTCCAACCTAGTCATTCTGTGATTCTGTGATTTTCCTGTTGTAGTGGTACTTCTACCTATATATTCTACTTATGCTTGTGTATATTGGTAACAAGCAGGAGGAATTGGAAACCATGGTTCGGTTAGCACTATCTCAGACATGGGTACAGACTGGGAGAAGAAATCATTGAGAACATTGGAACAGAGAAGAACTTGTGGATTCTGGTGGATGAGAGGCTGGACATGACCCAGCAGTACATGCTGGGAGCCCAGAAAGCCAACTGCATCCTGGGCTGCATCCAAAGCAGGCTGAGGGACAGGGTTCTGCCCCTCTACCCTGCCCTCATGAGATGCCATCTACACTGCTGCATCCAGCTCTGGGGTCCTCAGCACAGGAAAGACATGCAGACCTGTTGGGCTGAGTCCAGAGGAGGCTATAAAGATGATGAGAAGAAATGAGCACCTCTGCTACAGTAACAGGCTGAGACAGCTGGGGTTGTTCAGCATGGAGAAAACTCTGGGGAAACCTCATTGCAGCCTTCCAGTACCTGAAGAGGGCTTAGAAAAAGGAGGGAGAGGAAATTTTTATACGAGCATATAGTGACAAGACAAGAGACAATGGTTTTAAGTTGAAAGAGGGCAGGTTTAGATTAGATGTTAGGAAGAAATTCTTTACTCAGAGGGTGGTGAGACACTGCTAGAGATGGCCTAAAGAAGTTGTGGATGCCCCATCCCTGGAAGTGTTCAAGGCCAGGCTTGGATGAGGTTTTGAGAAACATGGCCTAGTGGAAATTATCCCAGGGAGGTTGAGACTAGATAATCCTAAAGGTCCCTTCCAGTCCAGACCATTCTATGACTCTGTATGTTGTCATCCCTGGAGCCATTGTGGAACTGCTCACTGCCTTGCAGCAATTCTTTAAGCCACTGTCCAAAAATTAAGACATTGTTGTTGCATATATTTGCCTGCTAAGTTTCAAAGTGTTGACCAGAGAGATCTGGGTACAGCTGTCTGGACACAGGCATGGCTGTTCAGGGAGAAAAAGGCAAGCTGAAGGTGTACTCCTCTGATGATGGGGAAGCAGTTTTAGACTGCAGCTTTAATGACAGCTCTGAAGACCCACGAAGCATGCATTTGTACCTTCTGTACCTTCTCTCTCCCTTTCCAAGGTGGATGCCCAGCTGCAGGTTGTACGAAAGCTGGAGGAGAAGGAACACTTACTGCAGAGCAGTATTGGAACAGGAGAGAAGGAGTTGGGTCTGCGAACACAGGCCCTGGAAATGAACAAACGTAAGGTGAGTGATTTGCTTCGTGTCCTCCTGGGTTGTAAGGGGGAGCTGTTCCCTTGTGGGAGGTATAGAGGGTTCTGAGCTCCCACTGGCATTACAGAACCTGGTATTCCCTGGTTTTGGATAAGTATATCAGAAGCCTGAGGAGTCCTGGAAAGACTAATGATTAAAATACTATAGACTGATATTTTCAGTCTATAGTATTTTAGGATAATAAGGAAGAGCAGGTTATATGTGTTTCTGTGAAAGCCTGATTAGGGAGCAGAAGTAAGGTTCCTTTGTAGGAAACCTATGGTGAAAAAAGAGACAGCAGCCAGATGAAGTCAACTGGGGTCAAAGCCTTTGTAGGAAAGAGGGGATAAGTAAAAGGAAAATACAGCTGAGGAATGTGGACACTTTTAACGAATGCCTAAGATCAATAAAATAGGTATGTTACCAGTAAAATAAGACTTAAGTCTTATGGATGATGCTGCCTTTGTTGTTAAGTTTTAGTAGAAATGTAGGAATTACATTAGAACAGGCAGGAAGAAAAGCAGGAATATCCCTGTGAAGAGGAGCTGGGAAAAATTCAACAGTCAACTGTGCTTAATACAACAGTTGGTGGTATTTATGGAACTTGGTTATAAAGTTAAAAGAGAACTGGTGAAGAGAGATGATTGTTAGAAATAGGTATCGTGAAGTTCTATCTAGTTCAGCTATAGAACTGCCTCTAAACAATTTAATAGAGAAAATACGGAAACTGGAAGGCTGAAAATATGTTAAGAAGAGAATTGGGTGATCATGGATGTTTTTCTAAGTAACATGCTTTGCAGTGTGACAAGGTTTGGCTCTGCTGAAAGGAATCTTGAAGCATTTGATTAGAACTTTTTAATAATAAGGTAATAACAAGGGACTAGAAATCACTAAAGCTGTTCTTCTGTATTTGGTACTTCTATACTGGTTTTCTTTCTCAGGCCATGGATGCAGCCCAGCTTGCAGATGATCTGAAAGCCCAGCTAGAGCTGGCTCAGAAGAAGTTACATGATTTTCAGGAGGAGATGGTAGAAAACAGAGTAACTAGAGAGAAAGAGATGTTCAACTTCAAAAGGGCTGAGGTATATATCTTGTGCACAATGCTTCGATATCTGTCTGCTTTAGTGTCTTTCTCCTTGTACATTGAGGGTTTCAACTAAACTACTCTTTTGGTATTCAGTTTCACTTTGATTTCAGCTTTATCAGGTCTTGGCTCTTTCAGGTGGTGTCCACTTATAACTGACAGTACTTGTGGGATCAGATGATCGTGTTGTCCCTTAGATTATAGGGGATGAAACTATGGGTGGCATGACTTAGCCAGGTGCATATTCTCTTTGGTCCCTGAAGAAGCTGTGACAGAGAATGTACTGCTCATTCACTTGGTGTCCTGTTTTTATGTAGGAAGATATTTCTAGATTGCGCAGGAAGCTGGAGACCACAAAGAAGCCTGACATGGTTCCTAACTGTGACGAGATCCTGATGGAGGAAATCAAGGATTACAAGGTATCTGTGTATCAACTTTCCTTTTGACTTTAGTAGGCACTTTCAGTATTTGACATCTGTTGTCTGTACTCTGGCATTGAAGAAACCACACTGTCCTTCTGAGGAATGGAAGGACATTCAGCCATCTTCAGCCATCTCTGAGCACGGCAGGAGTGTTGCAGGGCCCCTCACAGCTCAGTGTGTGTGTGTTGCAGGCCCGCCTGACGTGCCCCTGCTGTAACATGCGCAAGAAGGACGCGGTGCTCACCAAGTGCTTCCACGTGTTCTGCTTCGAGTGCGTGAAGACGCGCTACGACACCCGGCAGCGCAAGTGCCCCAAGTGCAACGCAGCCTTCGGGGCCAACGACTTCCACAGGATCTACATTGGCTGAGGCCCTGGCAGAGCCCTGCTTGCACTGAGCCAGCCTCCCTCGCTCCATGAGCTTCCGCCGCCTGGTCTGCAACATCTCCTGGGAGGTGCGTTCAGGGTAGCAAAAGAAATGGACTCCGGATCTTGGTCCCTTTCTTGCCCCTTTCCCTTTGTTCTTGCCCTCAGTTTTTGTGTGCTCTTTGTGCCTGAGAGGAAATTTCCCATCCCTCATTTTCACGCTGCCAGAGTGGGAACGTTCAACTGAAGTCCTGCCTTGATGGGATGGAAGCTGAGGTGCAGCAGAGATTAGTGAGAGCTTTATTTGAGAGGTCTGCTTTAGATGCTAATTAAACCTATCAAGGTATGGCAGTGCTGCTGTGGGTGAATAGTTTCCCAATTAACAGGCCAAATAGAGGCCAAATAACTGAACCTGTAAACTCAGTGTAGCAACTCCTTAGGTGTGTCTCTTCCTGAGTCAGGGCAAGAACCTCCGAGGGCAGGTGCACTAGGAAACATCCTCCCTAGCCCCGCAAAAAACACNTAATCTTGATACGCACAAAATCTAATTAAAGCTGTTGTTTGTTTTATTTTTCTGTGTCTCTTGTCTCTGTGCTCCCATCCTTTGTCCAGGTATTGGAAACATTTTTCACAAGCTGTAAACTTCTACAGTAGAGAAACTTAACTTCTTCCTTCCTCTGCTTTCAAAATATGCTCAACTAAAACA
>VZRF01010163.1:0-113596 GCA_013396875.1 Vireo altiloquus
GGCCGCGGCCTCACCTGGGCTTCCCCAGGGGGGGCTCGGGCACCAACATGGGCGCCGCCATCTTGCGGTGCCGACGGGACGTCACGTGACCCCGCGGCGGAAGGGCGCGCAATCGGTTCCGGCAGCCGCGCGCGCCCCGTGCTCCCGTGGCGGCCGAGTTGGTGTGGGCGCTCCATGAGGAGCCTGCCCGGGCACCGGGGGCACGGAAAGGCGGCACTGGGGAGCCCAATTTACCACAGTTTCTCGAACACCGAAAGCGAGGGAGTTCACTGAACGTTCTGTTGTCACAGAATGGGTCAGGTTAGAGGGAACCACAGCAGATCATCTGCTCCAACTTCCCTGCTCAGGCAGGGCCGTCAGAGGGCACAGGGCTGTGTCCAGACGGTTCATGAATATCTGTAGTGAGGGAGACTGTACACCCTCTCTGGGCAAACGATTCCAGTGCTCGGTCACACACAGTAAAGAAATTTTTCTTCGGTGTTCAGGTGGAACTTGTGCGTCAGTTTCTTCCCGTTGCCTCTGTCCTATTGCTCGGCACCATCGAGAATACGGTTCACCGCTGGATCCATCCTCTGACACCCCCCTTAGGATATTCAAATGTGTTGATGAGGTCTCCTTTCACTTGTCTCTTCTCAAGGCTGAACAGACCCAATCCCTCAGCCTTTGCTGATCCTGTGCAGTGCCCTCAGCCCTGCTGGGTAACTGGGTGCCTGTGCAGTGGTGTCTCAGCTCGCCATACTGCTATGTCAGTACCTGAGAGATGCTCCAGGCAGTGACCGGCTGCCCACAGCCTGTGCTCTCTCAGCTGTCTTGGTTGTGTTGGGAATTGTGTGTGGGAATGAGGTGTTCGGTGCCTGTCATCATGAGGTGAACTTTTAGTGTGTTTCTTCCTTGCTGTGAGCGTGGCTGCCCTGGCCCACAGCCTCTTAGAGTTGAGGGGAATCACAGTTCCAGTGCAGCAGCAGCACACCAGAGTGGTACATTGATCAATTTAGCTCACACTGCTGATGTATTCCCATCATCGTCTCTGAGGCATAGTACCTGACCTGACTGTAAACACATTTCATGGCAGCAAACTACTCCACATAGACCCTCATGGGTATGATGGGTGGAAATATGCAAGTTGTCAGTAATCAATTCCTCTGTGACAGGAGTGATAGATTGCAGCCTTCGGAGGCAGTGTATTTGTAGCTTTCATTTGGGCATGTTTTGCATAGCTATTAATAATGTACATTGTTGATTAAGGTCTAAATTATTCTCCTAAACCACAACGTAGGAGCTTATTTCCTGTATCCTAAAGGTACTACACTGCATAAACAGCCGGAGGTGCTGACGGGGAGGCACACCACAGCAGGTTCTGTCAAAATCTGACTAATTGACTGTGCTGTTCATTAACAGCATAATGAGTATCCTCTTAGTCTGAAGCTCAGTGAAGTTATTCAAAGCAAGCATGTGACTGCCATATTCAGCAGTTACATTTGCCACTTGACCAATGAATATTCAGACCATGACCTCTCTGCTGGTACTTAACCATGTGCCAGATCCTAGGCTCTCTTTTAAAATGAAGGAGTTGTCATCAGGAGTATTTTCACTGTTCTTGTGCAGAACATACATGTAAAATAACCCATAATTTTCTGTCTCTTAGATACAGAAGATGGCAGTATTGTGCATTTAACAACTGATGAACCATTGACACCTATGAAAGTTTCGAAAGAAACAACCAAATGTGTTTCATAATCTTATTTCATTAGGAAATTATGACTATAACTTTCATCCTCCCTTCAACAGAGGAAGTGCCATAATATTAACCTTCCTTTAAACTATTTATAAGTCTAAATTGAGAATGTCAATCATTTCTTTCTTTGGTATGCTACATTTCATCATGGCATTTTTCCAGTGTTTCTTAGGGAAGGAACCATCTTAAGCTATTTCAGCAATGAAAAGCAGGATCTCATTTTAAGAAAACACAAAACATAACAGCTATTACAGATATCCATAATGATTCTGGAAAAATTATATCCATAATGATTCTGGAAAAAGCAGTAATTCTCTTCAAAATGGGAATACAATAGTTATGTTTTTCTTCATTTTGTTTATTCTTACTAACTTATACACATACAGCAACTTGATCTTCAAGTCCACGTGCAGACTTCCATACCATTTAATTAATACAGTGTCAGAAAGAAAAAAATATGGCCATTCCAGGCAAGAGCCATTCACATATCCCAGGTAATACTGCATTCCAGTCATTAGCTGTTAGTCCTTACCCTGGAATTATATACTGCAGGCCTTCACAAGCAGAGTTTATTCTTGTGGCAGCCTTCAGGTTGTGGAACTCGCTTTTCCATGTTCTGTAAAGAAAAGTACTCCTGTATGGTCCAGTGCCACATGAACCCCGTCATGAGAAGGTCAATAGTGGATGCACAGATTATACTTCATGGAATAGCCTGGAACAGAGAAACTTCTATCTTAGAGCTTTCTATCTTAGGGCGTGTGGGTGTACGTACCATGAGTTACGCACCACGCTGCACTGTAAATCTCTGTGTGTCTTTCCAGATGTATGCACAGCACTGTGCATGCACAGGAGAGCAGCTCTGAGTTAAAGTGCAGTGACTCTGTTTGGCACACAGTTGAACTTCCTTCATTACCTGTGACTCTTCTGGTGTCCATTTATTGTATTTTCTTCTATCGTAGACTGACATAAGCAGATAAGAAGGGTTCACTCTCTTTGTTGTATGCCCGAGCCCTCTGTGGAAAAAAGAAAGATACATTTTATAAACATACAGATTATGTAAAAGTTGTCCTCACCATAATAATTGCCATATGCTCCAGGAGAGGAGTGTCACTTTTTCTCATGGAATTGTACTTTTTTTTTTTTTTCTTTTTCATGGATAATGCAAATGGACATAAGAGAACACGAAATGGCAGTCAATCACTAGCCCGGATTTCTTGGACCCAGAAGATACATGCTAAGTAGAAGACATCCAGGAAGTGTGGGTTTGGGATGGGTCAGTTTTCATTGACACTTCGGGGCTGTTATTTGCTGTTGGATGATGAAATGGCAGCAGGAGCACCATCCTCCCACCCCCTCCCTGCTGGAAGTCTCTGTGTGCTCCCTCTCAGTGCCAGCCCCACTGTGGGCTGTCCTTGGTGTAAAGTGCCCTTTCCAAGGCAATATATGGGAGTGCTGGAGAGTGTGTCCTTCCCCAGCTGTCTAGAGAGCTAAATGATTCCTCACACACTGCTTCTGTGGGTGCTGATAAAAACACGGTGACAACCAAATCACTTCTGCCCTGTTACAGTGATGACAGTGGTGGCAGTCCTCATTCAATGCCCTGTTTCCCCAAAACCTTCTGGGAAAAATCTGTGGTGTTTATTTCCACTGCACCCAGGGAACTGCACAGCACTGTGCACAACTGGGTCTGCAGTTCGCCAGGTACATTTCCATGAGTGACTACTGCTGACAGTCACACATTGACTCTTTCCTCATAAGAGTTCGACATAACTATTTAAGACTAAAGATTAACTTCCTTGGAGTTTAAAACTGTTAATTTTTCAAATTTGAAAACTGAGGTTAAGTTTAGCCACAGCTGTTAATTAACTTCTACCATACCTATCAATATTTTACTTCCCTGGGATTTTCCATTTCAAAGACATTGAAAGGAGCAGAAAAAGTACATTGCTAATCACATGGAGAAGATGGAAGGGATTTGTTTGTTTGTTTTACCGAGTCATATGCTTCCTTGAAATTTCAGTCTTTTCCTGATTTGTTTGGTAGTCCAAATTTTGATGTACTTTAAAATATATATATACAGATAATATATGAACTTCTGTAGACCAAAAGCATTGAAAAAAATTAAAGAGATACTCTTATTTTCAACCAGGCAGACAAATTCATTTGGTACAATACGAGAAAAAAATTTGCACTAGTTCAGTGATATTTCTGGAATGCAGATTGTGCATGAAATTCTGCATGGGTATGACCTGTAGCTCCACAGTAGTTAGGAAAAACAAAGATGCTATAAAAGAGGAACTACTTAAAAATCTAACACCTCACAAAATAGTCAGTTAAAAACATACCTTGCCCCATGTGCATGAAGATTGTAATTTGTTCAAGCAAACTGATGCCTGACTGATTAATCAGTGGCAAACAAATGCATACATGCTTAAACAGTGCTATGGATCTGGCCAAAATGGGAACAGAAAGTCTTCCATGCATGTAGATTTATTACAAAGATACAAAGTGGCAGCATGTCTGTCTTTTTAGACGATGCAGATATACTCCATTTGTAAACTGAAAAGTTGCTGTGCTTTTAAAGACAGTATTCAAAAATACTATTAATTTGGAGGAAAGTTATCTTCCTGCTACCACCGTGTAGTCTTGCATGTCTGCCTGGCTTATTTAAAAAACGTGCTGGCTTTGGGAAAAGATTTATAGATGTGTAGGAATTGGTTGCTTATGTGCAGCGCTGTGTGCATGTACAAATGGATAAGCATGTGGATGTTCAGCTGGATTCACTTGGCACACATTCACGTTGCTGTGCACATATATATCAACTCTGCAATGCTCTCCCTGTGAGCTCTGAGCTGGGGTGTTTATCACACTGCTGCTTTGCCTGGCCTCCTCCCCTCTCTGCTGGGAAAAATCATTTGTCTTGCTTCTTGCCAGCAAGACAAATTGGGGAAAATCAGCCATCCTGGCTGGAATTCAGCAGCTCTGATCAGGGAATCCAGTCATGTTCTCTAAGTTTGTTCCTGCTGGGCGTCGTGTGCCTTCGATGTACTTTGACACCGGCGCCGTGCAATTCTGAGGGGAAGAACTGATTTGTGGTGTTTTACAGCAGGGAGATGTGATGTTGCGTATCACGCTCAGTTCCATTTGCCCTCTGGCAGCAGGGAAAGAGTGCTTGGCTTTTCTCCTCTCTTCCCAAGTTCTTCAGTGTTTCCCCAAAGGGTACAAAAAAGTTCACATGTTCTCTGTTGAAGCAATGCACGTGAATTTACCGTGAAGCTGATTGCATTCACATTCTTTTAAGATATTTTTTTAAGTCACAAATGTTACAGGAACCTGATAGTCCTTCATACATCTGTAAGTTTTCCAGTGTGCTCCTTTTGATATGCATATGTACAGCGTTAAGCTGCCATTAGAAATGAATGCATCACTTTTTTGTTTTCATAGGCATGTATTGAACATCTAAGCAGATAATGTATCCAATAGTTTTGTACCCAGACTGGGTTGCCTAGTGAGAGTAAAGAGCTGCCTAGGAATCAGCTTGGTGAATGACTTTCAAAGATGGGATATCACATCCTTTAACAGTGGCTTCTAAAAATAGTTTAAATTACTGAAGCAGTAAGTTCTGTGTTACCTGAAAGTCCAAGTATCTAATGTGGTAAATGTTGGTTATTATTTTTCATAAATTCATTCCGACAGTTAAGTCAGATTTTCTCACTGTTTGTCATTTGTGTGAAGCTCTTTGGGTTTGCAGTCTCAAGACACACTTCCTAGTGCTAAAGGACCAACTGAAAGTAATTCTGAAACGATCTTCAATGTAGGAACTAACCATTAATCAGAATGGCTACAAGAGGAGTATAGCAAAAGAATGAAATAAAGTAATCCTGTCTTGATGCCTAGATTGCAGAGATTACTCAAATACCGGCAACACATTTCAGTTTCTGAATTATTTTTCATCCACATTTATTTATTTGTCTTGGTAGACATTTGATTAATAGTGTAGAGTGCATTAAAATATTTCCTTGCGTGTGTGTACACGTATACACAGTGGGTCGTGTCTACAAAACAAAAATATGTTCCTATGCAGTATGGTTCCTTTTATTGCATCTCTGTTTATTGTAGTTGCTACCGTAACAAGCCTCTAACAGGAAAAAGGCATTTCTCCGTACACGTAACAGTTCTTTTTATGCAAAGCAGTGCCTCAGATATGGGGTATTTTTGTGTAGAACAAGGCATTTGCTGTGCTGGGCTCACACCAGCTCCTGAGCCAGGACATGGGAGTGGGACTGTGGTGAGGATGGGGGTATATGGCACTGTGTTAATCAGGCTGGCCCTTCACAAGTGCTGTGAGTTCAAAGGTGAGCGAGGGGCAATGCCTGAGCCCTGTTTTTTGGGTCCAGGGATTCTGTATTCATCACACATTTCTTTTGGCGGGGTGAAAAGGGTGACCAATCTTCCTTTATCTTCAAGGACCCTCAGTGGGGCCAGACAGTTTCCCAGGGAAGAGGGGTGGCAGCTTTCTTTGGGGTCTAGTGGCAGCCAAGCTTCAGATTCACCTGCTGTGTGTAACAGTTGCCAGCTGCTCTGGTGGGACATCCCACAGACACCTCGTGTGTCTGGCTGACATTACGCCTGAGAGAAAAAATGATTGGCCTGGAGCACTCTGTAAAATTTTGTATTTTTCTAAAAAGGAAGAAGGAAAATTAAATACTTGTTTCAGCTTTTTTTTTTTTTTTCCTACTACAGAGAAAAGTAGTAAATAACTAACAGAAGACAGTTGTTTCTAGTGCCTGTTTTTAGCTAAAATAATGGGGGTTAATTATTAAACCTTTTACTTGGTTGCTCACTTGTGCTCCTGATGCTTTAATCCTGGGTCACAGAAAGTTTAAGAGTGCTTTACAGGGGAGACTCACTTCTTTTTGCCTCAACCTTTCCATGCTGACGGGATGTTACGGGCTTTGCTGCTTACACTCTCTGTAGTTGCCATTGCTCATGCTGAGCTCTGCAAGCCAGGTAAGATTTGGAGCTGATTCCCATCCTTCTTTAGGTAAAGTAGCTGTCAGTTTAGACTACAAAGCTGACACTTCTCAGATTTTTATTTTAACTGTTTGTCTTCAGTTTGAAGATTGAAATGCTGAGCATTCAGTTCTTTTATGAGTTTGTAAATTATGGAAGGTGATCTCACTTAAAGAGGTCATGGTAAACCTCACTGAGACTCTGTAGGGCTTTTTTCATGCAAGTAACTTCTGTTCTCCCAAGCGGGTGATCTCTTAAGACACATTTAGAAACTGACATTTGTGAAATAATCAGGGAAGTAAATGATTTAAAATCCTATTTTGACTCACTGTCAATATATGTTTGCTTTTTTCTCTTTGTGTCAGATGCACAGAATGCTTTCAAAGTACGGATTAGTATCAAAACAGCTTTGGGAGATAATGCAGTAAGTAATGTATCTTCACATTCTTCCTAACTCAATATCTGACAAAATAGAAGTAATATAAACTGTAAAATTTCTGAAGGCAACACAGGCAATTTGTTCTGCAGTGTTAATTGTAATAGTTTGCTCAAGTCATGATCCAGGCATCCATTTCTTGACATTTGACTAGCTCACTCCTTAAAATGGCATTCTTTAGGAGAAATAGAAAGCTTGCTTGTTCATAAAGATAATTTTCTGTCAAAGACTTTTTTTTCCCCTGGAAAAGCAGTAGGTATGTTACACTTTATGCATGAGAAGTGCTGCAGAAATGTAACTCTGTATTTTCAGATAAGCACTTCTGCTCAAGAGTGCTAATTGTAAAGTCAAGCATGTCTGGGAAGAGAAGCAAGAAAATATTTTTAGGTCTTTATGAAATGCGACTTAATATCAGGCTCTCAGACAAGCATTAACTGTAGAGATCATTCAAGCATGTCTCATCAATTCCCTGCTAATGGAGGGCTTCAGATAGTGGCCTTTCTTCTCTGCCTGTGGTGCACAGGCTTGTCTTGTGAGGACTGCAATGCTTTGGCTTAATTCAGGTCTTTGGGCTTAACGTAGAAGTACTGGTGTGAGCAATGAGAGATATGTAAGAGATCGGAACATTAGATGGCTGAGTGGTCCTTCCTGATCTAAGGCACTATTTAACATGTCAGAGCCCAATACTTTGTTAGTAGTTTTGAATACTTAGAGCAAATCTGCTGCATGTTACCAGGGCTCAGCAGAAAATTAGGTATGAAACATCCTGGGCAGTCGTCTCCACTTGTGAGTCTGGTGTCTGATTATGTTGTGAGCCCTGGGGAACAAAGCAGTAGGTTACATGTTATAAAAGGTTGGTGATATGATAAACTCCATATGACTGTAGAAGCTGTTCTAAAATTACCCTGAAAGATTAGGTAATTTAAACTAACATTAGCAGGGACCTGAATTTCCCTGGTAACTTCATAAACCAGACAAAGTACAAAGAAATATTCAAGATACCTGCTAAAGTAAGTGTCTGGAAATTTATACTGAAGTCAATTCTCTTGGGAGGGAGACTTAAATTAAACAGTGGTGCGAGCCTAGTTTTCCTTTAAATTATTAAAAATAGTATAATACTATGGCTGAAAATATGTCAAAATAATTATTAAAGCTCTCCTTGATGATAACTGTTAATATTTTGATTTCATCTTGGTTGAACAAAGTAGCAAAGAACAAAAATTGCAGTTTCCAGTAATGCCCTTTTTTAATGCCTTTTTCTTCTACAGCTGTAGTAAAATAAGGGGAGCTTGTTTGATGATTTATATATTTTTTGTTTTTCATTCAAAAAGGGTATGAGACAAATCATTACCCTTGAAGTCACTTTATATTGCAAGAAAAAAGCAATAACTGAGGAGTCTATTTTTTTTTTGTAGTCATTCATTTCATATAACAAAGTGTGTGAAAGCGCAAAGAATGGTACAATCGAGAACAGCGTTTTGGAACAACAGCTTGCTGAAAGTGTTATGACGCCATAGAAAATCACCCAGAAATAATAAACAATTTATTAGGTACAGAGGTAGTAGTAGTTCTTTTTCATAGCCATTGCAGTCTTCTCTGTGAAGGACTGAAATTGAAAACTGAGACTACTATGAAACTGAAATTCATTTTCATTAATGAATTTGGGACACTTTACATTTTTGTGTTATGTATTTTATCAAAGAAAAGTGTAATACTGTCATTGTGTCACAGTAGGATACGATCAGCTTCTATCATTTCCAAGTCACTTCAAGCTCCATGATAACAGAAAGCCCTAATACTGTGGGAATTTTTCTCTAGGAGTGGCAGGATAAGTCCAGTGTACATTCAGGGGAATAAGAAATAGGTTGGTGCAGCTTTTCACATGGTTTAGTGCATGCCATCCGCTGTGTGTGAAGCTGATGAAAACAGGACACCATTTTTTAATTTGTTCACCAGATGAGCTGTACTCTGAGGCAGGGAGTTCCATTTAGTGTATTTATTCAGTTCTTATCACAATGGAGCTGGACAGAGCAGCTCAGATGCAGTAGGTATTCAGCTGTTATCATTTTATTTGCAAATAATGGGTGTACTTGACAGAGACATTGTTTGCTGATCCATGGGAGGAAACACGGTGCCTGTAGGCCTAAATGGAAGGTGATTTATGAGTCTCTGTGAGGATGGTTTTGACTTCATGAGTGGCTTCTGGAATAGCTGCTAGTCACTAGTTGGTTTTTGTTCATGGAGTCAGCAGAGGGGTAGAGAGTTAATTCAAAAGGGACAGAGGCAACTAGAGAGTGAGAAGAAGTGATGGGCATTGAGAAGTATGTGTAACTTGGTGTCACCACTCATTTTAACCATAAGAGTCAAAGAGTTGGTGCCTCAGGGGTGCAGCCAGGTGAAGTAGAAAGTGCCCTTGCTTCTGGCTCATATATTCAGGCTGCTTCTAGGGTAGAGGATGAAGAGGAGGCATGCTGACATACACCTTGTGTCTTGCCACAAGATGGGATCCAGAAGTGTGTTTGATGCCTTAGATTTTAACTCTCATATTTTTCAAATCCTGTACTGCTAGTGTAACTCTGCAGTTTCCTGTAGCTTGTTAAGTGCTGTTCTCTATGCTAAGATAGACATAACAAAGCCTCTCTAACTTACTCTCCGAAGACCCCCAGACCAAGAACTGTAAATCATCTTGGGGAGAGGGAGGCAAGCTTTGGGAAATTCCATCATTGGCTGGGTTCTGGTTGGTGAATTTATGCTGATATCAAAGTGTAAAGAACTCATGACCGTCGTCCATTTTGGAATCCACTGAGGCAAACCACTAGAGCCCAGAAGTGTACATCTGAAGGCCTTTCAAATAAATACCACCTTTTTCCTTTATCCCTGTCTAGTCTCTGTTTCTAGGTAGCCATTTAAGGCATCATGTTTATGTGTCTGTAACCACTCTGCAGTCTGAATGGCTGTATAGTTAAGCACAGAACCATTTAGGAGGGAAGAGATCTAGGGAGGGTACCTAGTCCTCTGCTGCTCCAAGCCAGGTCAACACTGAACTCAGGTCAGGTTGCTCAGAGCAATCTTGTAATATTATATTCTCATATTTTAAATTTTGTCTTAGAGAGCACTACTATATTTCACCCCATCAGCAACCTACACTCATCATCTTTCACGCATTATCTCATTGCCGTCTTAATTCAGTAAGAGGCATTTAAGACTGGCTTTCACAGTCAGCTGTGTCCAATTCTGCTCCTCCTTAACATACAAAGGGTCCAAGTGCAACTGAGCCAACGTCTTTGTGTTAGTTCCTTTGTGGTGCCATGAAGGTGGTAAACATTAATAGTTCTGATACCATCATGTAGCGTTTCATTGATAAAAGTTATGTTTACAGCTTGTGGTTGCAAATTATATTTAATGTGTTCTCTAGAGCAGCAGAAAGTGTGCATCAATAGCTGCATAAGAACATACTCAGTCATCAGCTGCATTCCAGGCCTTTGCATTTGGAGGGTAGAGATGAAGCTGATAAAGCCCTATAGCAGAACAAATGGGGTCTAGTGGAAGTGTCTCTGCCCATGGCAGGAGGGTTGGAACTAGATGATCTTTAGAGTCGTTCCGATCCAAATCATTCAAGGTTTCTTTGCACCTATCTCTCTGATTGGAGAAAGCTGATTAGAAACTGTTTTCTGGAAATCCATGCCCACCTGTCCTGAGTTCATACAGTTCGTTAGCTTGAAGTTGTTCTTGCCTTACTTTTCCTCCTCATTATGTTGCCTTCCCCTTGTGTATTCCTGTATGCAGTCATGTACAGAGGGTCTTGTTCACCTGGAGCCCACAGCCATCTCCATCTCCTCTACTTCCTGTTTAATCTCTATTTTCCTGGGGCTTCTTGCCCTTTGGCCCAGAGGGTTATCTGCAATATCTTCTCCTAACTCAGGCAGACTCCTGATTTCTGCTGAGCTTTATCTGCCAGTCTCCTTCCCCTCTTTCTTGCAGTTTTCTGTTTATTCTGTCTCAAGTGCTTACTCTTTCAGCTGGCCTGGAATTCCTCACTACAAGTTATTTTCCCTGTTTTGAGATACTCTTTTTGTTACTCCGACTTAAAGAAGTGCTAGACTACTGCATTATTTATGAAAACTGTGACAAATTGTGAATGTATATATGCATGCACGTATACATAAACATATTGAGTACATGTACTTGGTACTGCTGCATTGTATTTGTGTCCATGTAAGCATGAAATGGAGTGTGTTTCATCATTATCCATTTTCAAGACAATGGATTAAATTATCTCTACAGCTGGTTTAATCCACTGGCTAACAAATGATTTTCTTTTCTGTCCTCTTGGACCTGTTCTCAAAGACTGCAGATGGCATGTAGGGATTCAGTCAATAGTGCCACATACAGAAAAAAGAGATTTTCCCTTTTAGTACTGCAAATTGTGCTTCATGGTTTAGATACAGATAGCTTTAAAATGATGATAAATAGTTTGATGGCTCCCATCTGTATTAATTCCTTTACTACATGATCTCTTTTAATATTAGTTTCTCTCATTACTGTCACATTTTCATCAGTGCAGTGGGATCAAAACACAGGCTTTTATAAATTTTTTCCATAGAGTTTCTTTCCTTTTTTTTTGTTTGGGTTTTGGTTTTTTTTTTTTTCTGTTTAAGTTTCCAGGTTGGCAAGCATTATCCCAGAATGCTCACAACTCCCTTCATTCATGAGGCAAGAGCAATGAGTCAGAACCCAGGTTCTCAGCACTGCAGCTGCACTTTAATGCTGCTCAAGTTGTCTGCTGCCTCAGCTTTGCTGACCCTGTCCTATCTGATCTCAGAGAGCCCATTTGAATCAAAATTCATCTAGGGATGATAAACAAGATCACTTTCTGCCCTTTAAATGACTGCCTCCTTCCTGTTTAGTTTCCCAGTCCACAGGAATCCAGCACAACATGAGGGCTGGAGATACCTGGAAGTTGGATTCTCTTTTTTTTTGGTAGAGAGTTTGCATCTCCTTGCATCCAAAATCAGAATTTTAAAAACAGAATTAAGATTTGGAATTTTCAATGCTATTTACTTATTCTCAGTGTACATTGCTGTTTTTTGAATGTGTTACAAAGGACTATGAAAAAGTAGGTCTAAGTTTACAATAGAATTAAGTATCCACACCACTGAGTTTCTGGTTTGGATGATTACAGAGCAGATTTTTTAAATGCTGAAAGTTAAAGATTTGATTTGTGTTCTGATTGACTGAAGAAAGCTGTTTCTAGCCTCTCTTAATATAATTCCAAGAAACTAATAATCTTTATAATCTGCTGATAGGGGAAGAAATTCAATCAGTATGCCTCAGTCATGGCTCCTGTTATAAAAATGTAATAGATGCAGTTCTTACAGGTCATTAGAATTGCATATGTGAGTGAATGCCCAGGGGAACCCAGTGAAGCTGTCTCAGAAAACTTAAATTATGAAAGCATGATTTTTCATCAAGACAACATAACAGTTTTGGAGCCTACATTCTCCTTCTTATTGAAGTAGTAAGGATGCTATTTTCTTTCTTTTATCTCACATGCAATATAATAATTTGTAATATAGTTGAGTCTTGTTGTAATCAGAACAGTGTGCAGTAATAAGGCTGCAATCTCATTTTTTTCCTGATGTCCAGCTCCCAGAGACCACATTCAACATTAGGGATATTTTTATTGTTATTTTTGGGCAGAGCCAAATAGTCTTTGAGGGTGGATTTAAACCTTCTACTTTAACTGAGTTTATCCAGCAAAAGAGGCAAGGCTGTGAAAGCAGCTGTGTGGGGAGAATTCTAGTCTTTGTTAGAAGAAACTTTACATCTTCAGTTTGGTCAGCTTTCAGAATTATTCAGTTAATTCAATTTTTGGAAACATTCTTTGCAATTTATATTATTATATTATTTATATTACAGTTTATATTGCCTTTTTTTCCCATTAGAAAAAGTCCTTTGTCCATACTAAAAATTGGGCATTTATTTTCTTAGCACAACCAGAGAATTTATTAATTTTCTTGATCAATACAACATTTCAAGTTTAGTGACACTTTTTCCTCTCTGTACTGCCAGCACTGGTGCTGAAAGTAATTATTTTCTATCTTCCTTTACAGTATGCCTGGGATGCTAATGAAGAGTACCTCTTCAAAGCAATGGTGGCTTTTGCAATGAGAAGATATTCCAGCAAGAGCACAACTCAGTAAGCATCTGCTTGGATTTGCCTTATACATATTAACAATGCTGCATGTAGTGACCTGTCCTCTGCTGTACTGAACTGTAGAAATCATTATATAGATACTCTAAAAGCAGGCTGTTCCAGTATGCTTCTGACACCCAGATACATATTCAACATCCCACTGTCTCTGTCTTAAGAAATGTTCAATCTTTGAACCAGTATCCCTGTGGATGTGAAGTGACACAGCTGTGGAGCTCAGTGGGATGGTGCCAGTTCACTTTAAGCAGAATGCAGCAGGAAGATTTGACACCTTCTGGAGGCCATACTGGGAGGAGGCAAAGGGACACACTGGGATGTCAGGAAAGGAAGCACAGATCTTCGACTAAGCAGCTCTGGTGCATGGTTCCGTAGAGCTCTGCTTCAGCAATATGCTGAAGATGAGCTGACTCAGAGCCCTGGGAGATGGATATGCCAGTGCTGTGCTCTGCTGGGTGTTCCTATCCCTGATATCACAGTAGCTGAGTTACCTACCAACAAGAAGCTTCAGATGTTGCAGTGCAGATAGAAGTTAGCCTTTAATTGGTTTTGGGATTAAATCTACCCTGAGGTATTGAATATTCTTTTCAGGCTTCTGATCCTTGCTACTCTATGAAATTAGATACCAGATTAGACAGACCATTTAGCAAGCTGTATTTTCAGGATGTTCTTATCTTTCTTAAATGAAAAACCTTGCAAGTGCATTTCCATAGACCTATTATTTTTTTCATTGTTTTTCAGCCTGAAATGAAAGATTGATGGTTCTGGTAGGCTAACGAGGTTAAAGTTTTCAATTTGCTTAAAAATAAAACTGCTTCAGACTGCATGTCATTGCATGAGGTGAAGAATATTCCACATTTGCAAAGATATTAGTTAACTTTAGTCACACAATGATTATTGTGGCTGCTGTACTTCTCTTAAGTAAAAAGGGATTTCCCCCTCCATATGACAGGAGTGTTTGATTCCTGCTGTTTCATTTTTATTCCTCAGAGCTGGTTTCCTGTGAGCAAGAGAGCTGTTACATCAAGCTTAACAAAAACAGCCAAGTGTGCTACTCAACCCAATTAAAATGACACTTTAAAAAATGAGTTCAAGATACAAGCTAATTACAGATGATTATGTAGGACTTTCTCTCAGGTTTTCAAAGGAGCAGAGTTTTCATTCAGCATCTGATCCATAAAGATTCACCTTTATATACTTATTTTAGTCCTGGGTCCTTTTTTAGAATTATTCTCTTCCTTCAAAGTCATGGTACTTTCACACAGCAAAAGATTGGTGTCATAAGCCAGTGATCTTTTTCCTCTTCAACCACTGTGATTTTCTGCAGACTAAAATAAGGTTGGTGTGGGAATGGGGAAAAGCCAAGGCAGTATGGAAGGAGTAGAAGTTTTAATGGCAGTTATCTGTACCCACGATGGGAAACTGTAGAATTTATACTCATTAATTCAGTTTCCTACCAAGAGAATTTTCCTTATGGACAAATATGATGATGCCAGTGTTACTCCAGTTTGGAGGTGGTGTTGCACACATCAATAATTCCCTGCTACTAAGTTGGTCAGAGAAGTCAGTATAATATTTGGAATCAGCCAACTGTGGGCATCTTTACCTCTTTTTAATATGGTATCAGACTTCCTCATGGGGTGTAACTTGGGTATACCCCTCATGGGGTGGATAATTGGAGGTATGACTGATAACTCGTCTAGGACTGAGAGACACCTTTGGGGTCATTACAGACAGCATGTCACCTGAAGGAGAGCTGTGCAGCTCTGAGATCTGGCACAACTTCCTAGGCAACAGGCTGAGGAGTTTCCTATGCATAAATCTCTCCCAAATCCCAAGGGACCTCAGAGTCCCCATTTAGTGATGGAGAGGCTAGATGAACCTCCCAATATACCTCAAATAATCTGCCTTTTACATGGGAGGCTGTGAAAGCCTCCATCCTGTTAGATGCCCTGGAAATAACGCAGTCCCCACCCTTGTGGCTGGCAGCTGTAAGGAAGGAGTGCAGTCCTGCTCCATCCCTTCTGCAGCAGGCGTGGAGGTGTGGGAGCACCCAGCACCCCAGAGGGTACAGCAGCATGCTGTGCACAGGAACAGCACCCTGGCAGAGCGGGGGAAGAGACTTCACTGTGGTGAAGAGGGAGGCACAAGCAGGAGCTTGTAGCAAATAAATTACATTGCACTGCTGGCAAATAAATTGCATTTCACTACAGGAGATTTTGCTGGAAAATGCCAACAGATTTTCTTCAGGAGATGTAAAAGACCAATGACCAATTATTCTGTCGTGCAAGAACAAACAAATTGCCTATGGCTGCATTCTGGTACCATCTAAACTTATGGAAATTTTGCATCTGGTTAAATGAAGACTTTTGTCAAAATAGAACCTGTGAAAATATCACTATTATTTTACATAATTAAATACTCGTTCTACCAGGGTATAAATTACGCACATAGCCATAGCCAGGATGTGACAAACCTCTCCTTTGACATCCCAGTAATTTCTAACACACCCACATCCCTGAAGTAGCTCACAGCCACAACTAAGTTCCACATGAGACACAAATGCCATTAACTTCAGTAAGCTCTATCAGGCCCCAAAATAATTTGTCTGGTGGATCAGGATAACCATTGTTGCAGTCTGCCCCATCATTTTTGATATTCAAAGTCACCTCTTGTTAGACTTCTGAAGATGGATAAAAGCCAGCCTGTGATGACAAGCATTTCAATGTGCTGCTGCTAACAGCAGTTGATGCTGTTGTTGCCCATATGTAACCACTGAGTGACCCAGCACAGACTGAGGAGGATTGCATGTTACATCCTGAGTTCTTTAAAGTTAATTTCCAAACTGAAACTTCATAAATTATGGAGCAATGTGTAATGTTTGAAAGGCTTGTCAAATTTTCAAGCTTTTGTGAAACAGAAGAAAGGCACAATTAATCAAATTGCTCAGTAACTAATAATTTAGATACAAATAAATACTTCTTTTTCAGTGGAGAATTAATACCCTATTTCCTGCTTTATATATGGCCTTTCAATTGATTCTCAATACATATGGTCATGAACTACATAAGCCAACCTTTGATCTCTCAGTGTTAAAAAATTGTTGTTGTAGCCTGTGTTAGTAACCCCGGTTTCTCTAATCTGTGACTCATTTGAAATAATATGCATCTCTTTTGGGCCTAAGACTAGTTAATCTTTAGAGCAGAAAGAATGTCAACACATTTGTTTTCATTCAAATAACAGAATCTACTTTTGGTACATCTTCCCCCCATTTACAGATTAAAAAAGCTGAAATTTTCTTTACAAAGTGACCAGAAAAAAATTCATCAACATTATCCATCTTCCTAAGACAGGCTTTTTTGATACTAAAAATATTGTGACCATTTAGATCAACAAAATAAGACTCTAGAGTAAAGCTGTTACATCAAGGTGATCCCATGGCTGCCGGGAAGAAAATAATGTTCCTTTGCAAGAGCAGCTGCCGAGCCTTGTGTTGGAAGAGGCATGATGCTTTTGGGAGAGCTGGAGATATGCACCTGAGACTTGGGGCTATGGTTCTTTCATGAGCTAACAGACTGTGGGCACTCAGCTCCCTTTGACTGACACCTCTATCTTACCCTAAACAATCCTTTAAATCTCCAAAAGGAGCAATGATGGTGTTTCAGGCCAAGGACTTGCTAGAGTTTCCTGCACTCTGCTCACCGGTGTTTGTGTATATTAAAGGAAATGCAATTTTGGACTTTTGCCATGGTGCCATAAGGCTGAACCAGGATCTTGTCATTTTGATGATAACAGTCTCCTATAATCCCATATCAAAAGTCTATCAACTGCTAAGGAAAGAAAAAAATGTCCACATACATATTTACAAATACACTTCATTACTGCCTGGAGAAGCCAGGTTTCTCAGATGTTTACAGTGTGATGTCATAGTTGTAATGGTTCTATGTGTTGTGAATCAAACCTGCATGCAAATAGCATGGAAGAAAAAAAAGTGCACCACTGCACAGAAATTGGCACATTGGTGCTTGTTTAACGAGTCTGTTTTGGTGTTTACTCATCCCCTTTGTGCTTCTCATGAGTGGGATTATGCTCTTTGGGGCCTGGAAGGGTTTATGGCATTTGGATTCCACTGATGAAAAAGTGATGTCTTTTAATCGAGAAGGATTTTAGAAACAACAGGGAGAAGAAAGGAAGCCAAATTTATGTATAGTAGTGCAATCCTTGCTGCCCCTTCTTTCAGTGCTGTTTTTCTAGAGACAGATGTTACCCCCATGGTGGCTGACTGCCTTGTCTCCTGCTAAAACCTTGGCACTTTAGGGAAGACCCTATCTTGAAGAGTCTTTGAATGAGTGTTTGAAAGTCAGGGTCTTCTGTCAGTCCTTGTCTACTTTTGCCTTTCTCTTTGGGGATCCATTTTTTTTTCACTTACTGCATTTCAAGAACATCTATAGGACAACATCATCTCAGATTTTCCACCTGGCCCAGTTTTTTATTGCACCACAGAAACTGCAGCTGTAGGAACTTTGGCAACATGAAGTTTTGGGTCCTACTGTTATAAACACCCAGATAGAAAACTTCCTCTGCAGTTACAATTTCATATATTCTGTGAAGTCAGCAAGAGTTTGTCAGCCGCCAGCCAAAAGTAGGCATTTTTTTCCCTCTTCTGTAAATTTCGTGCTTTCCTTTTGTTTTGCAAAGAATAAAACTGCTTTCATCTTCTGACTTTTGCCAGCAAACTGATGTGAACATGTTTTCAAATTCCAGAGGGTGGCTTTCCTCTTTTATCCATAAAAATTCTCTGTATTTGCAAAATTGATACTGTTCTAGAGAGGTAAAAGTGGTTGTTTTGTCTCGGCAAAATCATTGCTTTCCATTTTATTGCATATCTCTCTGGAATGTGCACGTATGGCCCAGAAAGCTAACTGCATCCTGGGCTGCACCAAGAGCAGTATGGCCAGCAGGGCGAGGGAAGGGATTCTACCCCTCTGCTCTGGTGACATTCCACCTGCAGTGCTGCATCCAGCTCTGGGGTCCTCAACACAGGAAAGACATGGACCTGGTGGAGTGATTTCCAAAAAGCCAAAATGAAGTCAGCTCAGTTGGAGCATGGTGCTAATAATGCCAAGGTTGTGGCTTCAATCCCTGTATGGATCACTCCCATAAGGGTTGGACTTAGTGATGATTGTGGGTCCCTTCCAACTCAGAATATTCTGTGATTCTGTGATTAGAAGATTGGAGCACCTCTCCTGCCAGGAAAAAATGAGACAATTTGGTCTGTTCACCCTGGAGAAGAGAGAGCTCTGGTGTGACCTTATAGCACCTACCAGTTCCTGAAGAGAGCCTATGAGAAAGATGGAAAGAGATTTTTGACAAGGGCATGTGACAGGACAAGGGGGAATGTCTTCAAACTGAGAGTAGGTTTAGTTTAGATATTAGGAAGAAATTCTTTACTGGCGGTGAGTCACTGGCACAAGTTTCCAGTGGATGGATGGAACTCTGAACAACCTGGTCTAGTGGGAGGTTCACTGCCCATGGAAGGAGGGTTGGAACAAATCTGTAAGGCCCTTTCCAGCCCAAGCTGTTTTATGATTCCATGAGATAGATAGATGGTTGATAGATAGATTATAGGTAGACCTTTGTAAAATAAGGTATTGCACTACCCAGGGCACCTGAAACATCACATCCATGATAAGGTACTGTGACCAGCCTCACAAGTAGATCCCTGGCTGGATGGGACTGTCCAGGCGCGGGCATTAACGTTCCCTCTTGCCCCTGTCACTCCCAATCCCACCTATCCCACCAGTCCCACCACTCCCCCCAGTCCCCCAGTGCCGCTGCCGCGGGCCGGGGCGGTGCTGCGCGCGGCCGGCAGGTGGCGCTGCCCAGCAGAGCGGGGTGCTCGGGCCCTGTCACGGCCCTGGAAGGGATCGGCTTTCACTCCCTTCGTTTAAACACTCCAGATTGTGTCATTCCATGAGGGTTTTCTGATGTTTCCAGCGTTTAATAGTAGAGATCTGAAGAAAAAGGCGTTTAAAAGGCGTTTCTCACACTATTTACGTAGTATGCTATGAGAAGCTGCCTGTCCGTGCCCCTCCACATTTGACTTCACATAAAGCTGAGCAACCTTCCTTTAAAACAGATAATATAAATATTTGACACAGCATAAGCTAAAGGGCAGAGGCCAGTGCCAGTAGAATGACTAAATTTAGCTTGTTCCCTCCACTCCGTACCTGGCTCTGTGAACAAAGATGTCAAAAAGGATAACATCAATTCCACCGATCTTCCCTCCAACAAATGTATCTTGCAGAAGAACTGCACTCACTTGACAATCATGTGGGCAATTCTCGATGACTGGTTCCTGTGGTATTTGCTATCAAAACAAGTATTCTTAGTTCACCAGTGCATCTGCTCCATTATATGGCCTTTATCACAGCCAAAGATGATTGTTATTCAAACATGTATTTTTCCATTTGATTACACTAAATGTATGGCCAAGACCATGCAAGTTTGTAACAGGTCTAGAAATTTGTTTGAAGACTGATTTGGACTTCATAAGTTTTATTTTTTTTTAAATCATATTGGGAAATGGGAAATGGTGTGAGTGGTATTTCTTGAGTATTAACTGTTAATTTTTTAAAAAATAAGAATTTCCCCACCCCTTAAGTAAGAACAATATTTTAGGAAAATCGAAAATATTTCAATAATTCCCTCCATGCTTCTTTAATGATGATTTTTGTTTTAACTATCTGCAGAATTTCCAATGTGCTGCTCTGCAACGTGACAGACCGGGTGTCATTTTGGTTTGTGGTCACAGATTCTTCCAAAAATGTGACAACTGTTCCTGGAAGTGAGGTAGAGGCAGCCATCAGGTACAGTCACTGCTTTTGCAAGGTTTTCTTCCTTGTTTACTGAGAATGTTTTCTCTCTCTGGGCATTATATGAATGAGCACTCTGCCTCTTTAAGGATGATCCAATCCAAGTTGCTAAAACACTGAGGGGTCAATACTCTTTAATGAATGTGAGATAAGAGGATTTTTGCCAATCCCACAGAATGCAAAGCATGTGAGCCTTGGGATTATAACTTTGGAAAGAGTCTCTGTTGATGCTGGAGACTCAGAAGAAATCTGCGCCCCTTTCCAGAGCCCTACCTGTGATGTGCTGTCCAGTGTGTGGCACACTGCTCTCATCCAGCTGCTACATTTCCCAGTGAGACAGCCTTCTTCCTCAGATGATAGAAGGGCACACTTTCTGGGTGGGATTAATATAATTTAGCTTTCACTGCATGCTACACAGACATCTACTCCTGGGCTAATGACCATAGGCTCCCTTTCAGTGCTTCTCACTAACAGTTTATCTGAATTAATTTAGAAGCTTTCACATGAGAAGAGCTTGTGTGAACTCCTCATGAGCAGAGCTGGCTGTGTTCCAGCTTGGTTTAAACAATCTTATGCTCACATTCTTTTCATACCAGCTCGTTCTAGAATGCCAGTCAATATCCCAGCTGAGCATTGCTTGGACAAAGTACAGTGCACTACAAATCACTTTGCTTTCTACAATCACATTCTGTAGCAAGTAAAAGGAAGAATGGGAAACTGACAAGGAAAAAAGAGAAAATGGGTAATCTGACTTCAATGGTCCAAGAAAACCTGCACCAGGGGTTTATAGGGATGAATCCCTCAAGCAGTATAACACACATATATATCTCAAGAATGGAGTGGAAAATGGATCTCTTTGTTTTCAGGCATTCTGTGCTCTGTCTTGAAAATTCATGTTATCTCTATGGAGGTGTAATGCCTAATTCCTGGTGAATGAGTATGCGTTCTTTTGGAAAGATTAATTTAAGCTTATGAGCAGATTAAACTATTTCCTACAGAGACACCAAACAATAGCCGCATAGCATTAGTGGAGGAAGCAGATTATTTATTCACTGAAGCTCTCTGTAAGAGTGCTGGAATGCAGGGGTTTTGCATTTCTGTTATTCTTTGATACGTTCAGTAGCATAAGCTGATTTATTTAAGTCTTTTATGTGCCCAGTTTGGCACAGAAATTGGATGCTGTTATTGTTTGGTTTTTAACTGTTTGTCACCTGATAAAGAATACCCTATTTATGAAAGGTTTTAATTCCTACCTAATTTAAAAACAAGAAATAAAATGGTCTATAAAACTACAATGCTTTTTGTTCAATTGCTTCTGATTGCACGCTTCCATACAAAACCTTTATTATAATTCTTCATACTATGGTAGCACATAACATTAGTCATGGGCTAGAATTTTGTTGTATGAGATTCGTACAGAGTAAGGATAAAGAGGAAGGTAAAGCATGTCATACCTCTGTATGATACTCAAGATTTTCCCTAAATATACACAAGATATAGTTATGCATATATAAACATGAAATGCACTTGTAGTTGCCTGTTTCAGCACATAATTCTGAAACTCAAGCCACTAGATGAGGGTAAACAATGCTTATTTCAGCTGTTCACAATGATCCTTTCATATCAGTAAGGAAATCTTTTCTAAATGGCACACAGCTTATGGTATTATGAGTATTAAAACATGCCATGGCTTTCAGTCCTGTCCAGGAATGCTGACTTTCCATTAGGCTAAGAACTTCCTGTTTAAGGGACAGCCAAACATTATGATTTCCAAGAAGAGAAATTTGCTAAATCTTACCTGCATTTCCCATACATCTTTTTTAAGGAAATAATTGCTCTGTGGTAAATAAATTGAATTATATACAAAAAAGAGCTGCATTAATTCACAGAACAGCTATCAAAAGAATCTCTCAAGACCAATATATGTAACCCATTTGCTTAAAAATTTTTAACATTTTGAAAAAGCTAATGAAAGATACTTCTAAAGCCTCTTAAGCCTGCTTAGATTTAGATTCAGAAATATCTTACAGCAGTGAAAATGGGTGGAGAGATCCACTAAAGGGTAGCAGTTGTACTACTTCTGTGAAAAAGCATATTTCTCAGACTTACAGTTTCTCATAATGGAAAAAATGTGCAAAGTACAAATGCCTGTAGCTGCACCCTGCAGGGAAGAAGGATATGTTAGCAATAGGTGTGGATTCTTCCGGACCGAATTGTATCCTGTGCCTTATGGATCTAAGAAAATCTACAGCAGCAGAGGCAGATGTAGCAGCCCATAACATGCAGGATGGTTCAGTCTGAGGGACTAGGGGGCACTGTAATAAATCCTCTGAGCATTGAAGGATAGATCTGCCATTTTCTAATTGTGAATGCTACATAGCAAGGTAACAGAGCCAGCCTTACAGCTTACAAGCTGCTATGTCTTCAGAACATGGTTCAAACCAGTGTACTTCAGGTCTCATCTGTATTTCCCAGTTTTTCAGATAAATGCATATGAAAGTCTGGTGTTTGAAATGTTCTGAATATGTGGGTGTCTATGGATTACTGAGATCTCTGTTATAGTTAAGGTCTGTGTAATCCTGTCAACATTGTAGAATCACAGAATCATAAAATCATAGAACCACAGAATTCTTTACATTGGAAAAGACCTCCAAGGTCATCAAGTCCAACCTTTGACCGAGCACCACTATGTCAAGCAGATCATGGCACTGAGGGTCATGTACAGTCGTGTCTCGAACACCTCCAGGGATGGTGGCTCCACCACTCCCTGGGCAGCCTTTTCCAATGCTTAACCACCCTTGCACTGAACAAAATTCTTCCTATTGTCCAACCTGAACCTCCTCTGGTGCAGTTTGAGGCTATGTCCTCTTGTCCTGTCACCTGAGAGAAGAGGCTGACCCCCTCTAAAGGTAGACAACATCCTTTTCATCATCATGCTGGATGACATTTAGCCCTGCCAAACTTGCAGCACATTCATGAAAAATCTTTTTTCTTCCTACTACCTTTTTAACTTGTAAAATACCTTTATAAAGAATTGTGATGTTTTTCTGTTTTTTTTTTCTTTTCTTGAAGGATGAACCGGAACAGAATCAACAGTGCGTTCCTACTGAGTGACAAAACACTGCAGTTCCTGAAGATAACCTCAACCTTATCACCTCCTGTTGAACCCTCTACGCCTGTCTGGCTTATTGTATTTGGTGTTGTTCTTTGTCTCATTGTGGCTGGGATTATTTTCCTCATTGTTTCAGGGATTCAGAAACACAAGAAGTAAGCAGCTTAGTCTTTCTTCTGTTTTAATGGAGTACTGGCTAGTTAGGTCAGGTGGGCTGGTTTTGTGTTTCAGAACAGTCTCAGACAGATTAATGCTGTGCTCCCTTCCTTAACGAGGTAAAGATAACCCATGTCTCCTTTTCTGAGGAAAAGGCTTAAAATATTTAACTATGAAGTATAGATGCCTTAGTACTTTTGGAATGTAATAAGGAAATGGAGTGTGTAAGAATATGATCCTGGAGGCCACTTAACTAGAGATGAGCTTTAAAAAGACAACTGATGTCATTCTTGTGAAAGCTTATTGTGCCACAAGTGAGTCTCCTCTCACAGACCATCCACATAGCTACCAAGAGGGAGAAGGCTGGCAGTGACTGTATCCCTTCCGGGGCAGTAGTGTCAAAAGCTGGCAGGGCTAAAAAAACTGTGCTGCTGCAGCTTGAGAAGACTCAATAGAGCACACAGTAATGATTGGATGGCTGAAGAGGGCCTGCTCACTGGAACAGTGCAGGGTTTCACCTACCATTCATGACCTAAGGAGCCCAAAATACCCAGCCCTTGACAGGTTCATGGGCAGATCTCCCTGTGAGCTTAGGAGTTTATCTGGTGGTAGGGTAGGAGAGAGATACTCTCTTTTCCTCTCTGTTTCTACCTTGATGCCACTGGTGAAAAACAGAAGGGTATTTATGCTTTCCTAGTGTGAGCGTGTGGGAGTAACACAGAGAGCAGGTGGAGGTTTGATCCTGCCATCTCTGCTGGCTCTGAGTTGGGCATAAGGAATAGAAATTTCTCAGCTGAGTTGAGATTCTGCTGTAGAAGTTCAGCTTCTACCATGCTTTTGGCTACCACAGAGTCCAGGTTTACACAAAATTATGACTTCAGCAATAGATTCATACAGGAACGGCAGAAGAGCTGAAAAAGGGTACATTCCTGCTGATAATTAGATAATATCAAAATTATTAACTGTGTAATGGATTGTATCCCCAAATATATCAGAACAAGGAATTAATATATGAAAAGTGATATGTCGCAGAGACATTTCCTTTCTGCTATTTTGTTACCTTGAAGAATGTTAAAAGACCTCAGAAGAACAACACTTGTGAAGATTAAGTGCTTCTTATAGAGAACCTTTAGCAGTGTAGTCAGAATCCCTTCAGTTATATTTTGCATTCAGAAGAGTTGCATGAATTTCCAAACTCCTTTTCTGTTTTCATAAAAACCCCTACAGAATTCAGCGAACTACAGATGAAAGATGCTGTTGAGGAAAGAGTTTGAGAAGGTATTTGGAATCTGTGGATAGTTAAAGCCATACCACAACCATGTTGTATGGATTGAATTATTTCATGCCCTAAACACAGGCAACCTCTTCTGTAAAACTAAATGATGTTGTCACCTGAAGCCCATACCTGCCCTCTGTGTAGTATCATGGCTCTGTGTTTCTTTCTGGTGCCTAACTTAAAGGGGGTCTTCGAACATTCCACATAAGTGTAATATGAATAAACTATGATAAATAGCTATGATTTTTCTAGCTAAAATAATCACTTGTGCTTCACATCATGCTGAAAGACAGGATTTCCCCCTGTATTTTCAAAGTAACTCAGCTGAGTTTGTGCAGTTCCCCTCAATATGGTGTAAACTCCATGTTCTTATCATCAGACTGCCATTAACGTGGCTTCTTGCTGCCTGCCTGTGCCCACTTGGCACTCTCTCTGTCTCATGCTCTTGTCCTTTTAGTTGCTATGCTTTTTTCGCTTTTCCCTCTGTTTCCCTACTCTACCATTACATATAACCTTTCCTCAGAGCAGGTTCATCTGTGGCTGAACTCTAACCCTCCTTTCACATCAACAACATTTGCAGGCAGGGGCGAGGAAGTGAGAGAGAGGGCAAACCAAGCATATTTTTCTTCTACTGTCAAAAGGACTGGAGAGGTAAAAGGGATGGTCTGGGCTATTTGGCTTCTTGGAAAACAAAAAGCCACACATCAGAGAAAAGAATTTCAAAAGCACTGATCTCTTTTTCAGACACTGAAGTAAGTGACTGGGTTTTCAAAGACTTCAGCATGTCCAATAATTAGGTTTCTTGGAAGCCTGTCCCGAGCTTACATAATGGGAACCCTGTTGCCTAGTAAGCTGTGTTGGAAATCTGGTCCCAAGGATGGTGTTGACTTCTCATAAATCTGGCATTTTGTCTTTAAAGGCCTTTAAAGTACCATTTAAATACCTCAGTTCAGATAAGACCAAAAGCACATGCTTCAGGCTGTCCGTGCTCAGGGTGTCAGGGAAGGAGAGTTGGCCTATAGAGGAGTTTCAGTATTGAGTTAGAGTCATGCATCATTTATTGAACTGAGAGATTTGCTTAATTCAGTGCCTACAGTGATCTGGGTCAGACACACTGTCTCCCAGCCGTTATGTTTGTTCTCATATCCTTGCAGCAATAGGATACCTCCCTCTACAGCAATAGATTTTCCACCTGCCCAGGGCAGGACCATCCTGTACTATCTATCCTGAACTAGCCCAAAGTCTTCACCTATCCTCCAAAATCCCATCTGCAGCAGAGGCCATAAACATTTGCCTTGGGAAGAGTGAAAACAGAGTAAACACACAGTCTTTCCCTCTGTTAGTCTCCCAGCATTTAATTTGCAGTTGTGGGCCTTCCTGAGCTGGATTTGGTCTTCTTGTATTGGGTAATCCACAATGTTTTCTCTTCCATTAACTTGTTAAGTAACCCCATGGATTCACGGAAATATTTAGCTTCTCTGAATTCCTCTGGTAATGAGTTTCACACATCTTCCACTCCTCTCCTTTCTTTTGAACCTCCTTCTTAGTAACTTTTATGTTCTGTCCCCATGGTTTTGTATTAAAGAACACTCTATTTTATCAGTGTAAGAGCAGCCAGAGGTCAGAGGTTTCCGCTACTACACCCCAAGTTTATTTTAACAAGTCTGTAGTGTCAAGAATCTTCCGGGGGCCAATAAAATTTTATTATTGTTAATATCTGTGTTATTAGCAGTTACACTGAGTCAGATTTTTATGGTTGTCCTGAGTCAGATTGTTAGAATACATACTGTGGGATAGGAAGAAGCAGTGCAGCTGACCTTTGATTTTCTTATCCTCTGAAACTGCTGATGCTGCAGGCTGTAAAGTACAGCAGGTTTTTTAACTATGAACTAGTGGTTCTCAAGGTCAGAATAAATCTGGAATGAAAGGAACATCATGATCTGTTGACTGCTATTTGTTTATTACATCTTCTCATGATTGTATTTTTAGATAATTTTTTTTTTAGGTTTTTCTTTCTAATGTAGATAATTTTATTCAACCACTATTATAATATGTTTTTGGGACAACTGGAGCCTGGACAAGTGAAAGCCATGCAATTGTTTGATCTAGAAAACAAAAGTATAAAATACTGGGTAGGAAGGTGTCTGCCAATGAAGCTTGAAGAAAGAATGCATATTTGCAGCATTGAGATTACCTAAACTCTGAAGAAGGTAATCATAGATGTGAGGGCACCCAAGTCTCCACATTTGGAGGCTATAGTTAGTCTAAGACTGATCTGTTTCTAAAAAGTATGTTTTATTTTGTATACATCATGGGGTGAAATCTATGGCATATGCTGCAGGGTCAGACTAGATGTTTAGTGCAGTTCTTCCTGATGTAAAAAATCCGAAACAGATTCGGAGACTTTTTCAAATTTTGCCCCAGCTTTTCTTTTGCACCTTCCAGGCATGTTACAGAATAAGAAGGTGAAATAATATTTAAAACATACTTACAGTACGTCTACTTCAGGTTTTCTGGTCTCCAATTCTGAGCTCAAACTGCTAAACCAGGGCTTCCAATCTGTAGGTCCCCCAGCTATTGTATTTAGATACATTCATCTGGTGTATTTACTACAGCAAGGAAGTACACTTGAGGAGCATAACCTATGACAAACTTCCTACTAAATATGCAGTTTTCTATCTGTGGAATCATGGTGGAGTGCTGCAGGTCAACAGAATAAGATGATCTTTTCTTTCTTGTTTTTAGAAAGAATAAAGAGTCAACAGAGAGAGAAAATTTAGAAGAGAAAGTGGAAGTGACACTAGAAAATGGGATTCCTTGTGAAGCACTGGATTTAAAAGCAGGCCACATTAATGGAATCTTTGCAGCAGATGATGAACGGTTCACATCCCTATGAAATGCTGCCACTGGTCTCTGGTGTTTTCCTGAAAGACTCCTGTGCCTGCCCTTTCTCATCACTACTCCTGAATGTCAAACATGAAGACAAGAAAAATGTCCTTTCACGTAATTTCCCTTGAGAGAGCCTTTTGCTGATAACACATATACTTGAACCTCCATTACAATTCTTTTTACATGAGCAACGCAAATGAGAAGGCCTCAGATAATATCCAGAAGAGATTTCCTGAAGATGTGTGGCAGAACGTACTTCCTAGGGTTGGAACCTCTCTTGTGTCAGGCATCTCATTTTTAATTATTATTTAAATATGTCCATTGCTTGATTTCCCTGACATAAATGTGAAACTGCATTATTCCTCACTGTCACAGGGGGGATCATCTATAATTGTCAGTTCTTGATGGGTTTTCTCTCAAGCCATATGCAAAAGTTTCTCTGTAAAATTACTTCTGTTTGCTGCTAAGTAGTATGCCTTTGGATGGAACAGTGATCAGTACATGGAAGTTTTCATTTGTTGAGAAACAAAAAAGCTTTCACAGTTTCTGTAAGACCAGGTCAAAATAGCTGGATCATCTATAGCTCTGGGGCCAGCAAAGATCTGGTACTAGAAGTGTTTTTCACTTAACTGTCAAAGTTACAGGTTATGTGAGCTGGAAATTAAAAGTTGCAAAACTCTGAAATTTGTTGAAATTAAAAGTCAAGAAAGGGCAGATTTTCCACAGGTGCAGTCAGTGTTTAGTGGCCCAGCTCTCATTAAATCATAGAATCACAGGTCAGCCTGGGTTGGAAGGAACCTTAAAGATCATGTAGTTCCAATCCCCCTGTCTCAGGCAGGGACACCTTCCACCAGACCAGGTTACTCAGAGCCCCATGCAGTCCAGCCTTGAGCACTTTCTGGGGTGGGGCATCCACAGCTTCCCTGGGCACTCCATTCCAGTGCCTCACCACCCTCACAGCAAAGGATTTTTTCCAAATCTCTAATCTAAACCTGCTGTCTTTCAGTTTGAAGCCATTCCCCCTTGTCCTGCCATTACATGCCCTTGTAAATAGTCTTTCACAACCCTCTGGAAAAATCTTCCTTACATTTTTTTAATAATAAAGCTAGAGTAGATTTCCAGCATAGCCGGCCTAGGGTCAAAAGAACCTTCATGTGATGNTTTTTCCAAATCTCTAATCTAAACCTGCTGTCTTTCAGTTTGAAGCCATTTCCCCTTGTCCTGCCATTACATGCCCTTGTAAATAGTCTTTCTCAACCCTCTGGAAAAATCTTCCTTACATTTTTTAATAATAAAGCTAGAGTAGATTTCCAGCATAGGCAGCCTGGGGTCAAAAGAACCTTCATGTGATAGGTGGGTAATTTTTGAAAGGATTCAATGTGTGAAACACCAGCTGCTGGGTTTGGTGCACCTGACCCGGGTAAGTATTAAAATTCAGAAGCACTGGTCCACAGAAAAATGGAGTTTTGTGTGTGGGTAATTGTAAAAAATGAATGGAAATATGTTGAAGCCAAATACAGTATCTGCAGTCACCAAGCATCTGCCAACATCACTGGAGGCAGGATTTGACCATTAGCTATCCTGCTTCCAGTGTCATGTTTAGCGGCAGTATTAGAAAACCTCTTTGCTTATTAGGATTATTTCTTCAGATTCGTCACCAACAGGAACATGCTTAAACAGAGTAAAAGCTGCTTGTAAATGACCATCCAGTGTCCTGAAGGTAAAAAGGTTTCTTGTTTCCCAGGGTAAAAATCCTTCAGCTTTTTGGCTGTATTGAGCACTTTTGACTTGTCTGTACTGGCTCTTTGGACCACTGTCAGCAGAAAGGGAGGAATGGGAAGGAGAAGGGAAGGCAGCAGGGTGAAGGGGGAAAGCTGAGCAGGGGAAGCCCACAGCTAGGGGAGGCAGGGGAGAGAAAGGCTAAATGCAAAATAAAACTATGGAACCCACTGATTGTTTGCATCATGTGGTCTCATTTGTCACAGTTGTCTTTGATTTCCTGCTGGTGGGTCCCTCTGGACAAGGACTGCATCTTCTCTGTGTCCCAGTGTGTGCAGCTCCATTCTGAAAAGGATTAATAAAGTCGGTTATTAGTGATAATATCTCAGTGCTTCAAAATTCCCATCCACAGCATGTGGGTGTATTTGTCACAGGAATGTCAAAGATGAAGCTCACCAGTGTTGGAGGGGAAATATAGAGTACAGTGTTATTATTACTGCCTCAGTCGTTGCACCAAGGCCTCTCACGCAGGCAAAGTTTTATTGAGGTAATTCAGATCCCATCATTTCTAAACCTTCACGCTTTTCCCGTTCTTTGTATGACAGATTGCTGTGACTGAAGCACCTCTGCAAGAACCTGTGAGAGATTTTGGTGAGAATAGCTTAGTGTGCAAGAGTAACAGATACAGACCAAGAATTGCTGTTATCCTGTATTTTACTTTATGATACTGAAATAAAATTTACTTGAGATGAAAAAGGGCCAAGGTTATCTGAGCACATTTCTCAAGGCCTGAGTGAAGGTTCAGTTCGGCCCATGGCACTGGCCACCAATTTGAAAATAGATTGAAAGCCCCTGAACAAAACATTTTGCAATGTGAGCTGTCTGTGGTGATTCGTATTAAATCAGTGTCTTTCTTACAGCTCACCTTTTAGCTGCGTAATTACTTTACAGCAGTTTGGCATAATTTTCTGCTAATGATGATATGGGATTCACCCAGAGCATACATCCAACTTGCCTCTGTTATGACAGAAAATGGCTTGAGGGAAGCAAATGATACATGAGCAGCCATATACCACACTTAGCAACACTTTGAAGTCAGGTAGGTGTTATCTCTTTCACTGAAATAGATGCCACAAATGAGGTTAATCAAGGTCACAGTGCAACAGAAGAAATAAATCTCTTTTCTAGTCTGTGCAGTAGGATCACATTAGAAAACAAAGAACACTTTGATTTGGTACAGACTGTCCTTCGGAGCCTGCAAATGGTACAACAACAATTTATATCCCTTGAGGATCTGGCCCAGATGTTTTATATAACTTCCACTTATTTTTTTTTCTCTAAAACACCTGCATCCAACAGCTGATAAGAAACAGGAAAGTAAGCAACAAGCAATATAGACTATATGGTGAACTGCTTCGTAAAACAATGAGTTGGTTCTGCTTTTAGTTACATCTTTACTGTGACAATGAAGTTTGAAAAAAGGTACATGGTTTGCCCAAGACTGAACTGTTTCATTTTCAAGAGCAGTGTTTGAGAAAAGAGAGGAGAAAGGAAAATTAAATTAAATGAAGCAATATACCCAGAGAATTTCTGTTTGAAGAAAATCTGCAACATTTATCATTAGCTCCACATCCCCAGCAAGTCAACATTTCAGAAAGGACATTTGTGGTTCTGTTCAGCTTACTTGAGAGAGAGCATTGATGCCTACACTAGAATGAGCACAAATCATGCGTGAGTAAGTTGTTTACACTGTCAGTCATTAGTTACACGTTTGGAGTGCTGAAGAACGTCGGTATAAAGAGTCTGTCTGTGGCACTCAGCCCTAAACATCTCTGTCAGCCCACCTTGAAGCCTGGTACTCACAACTGGGCACAGTATTCCCCTGGGGCTCTGCCAGTGCTGAAGAGGCTGCAGGGATGAACTCAGGGGCTTCATGCACACTATATGCTCCTGTTTGTCTGTCCAGGTACAACATTTGCTTCTGTCATACTGATCTTCATGGAGAACTCTTTCCTGGCTGAACCTTCATAAAGGGGCAGCTTTATTCTACATTTTGAGGGAAGTCAGTTCATTGCTTCTGCTGTTGTTCACAAAAGAGATGGGTGAAGCGGGCTCAAGAAGCCTCAGGGCAGGGTTCAAGTCCTGTTCCTTCATCACTGTGAGAACGAAATAATTCCCAAATTCAATCACAGTATTAGCACAAGAGCTTTTGGTTTGGTTTGATAATTTCTTTCAAGGATTGGGTGGCAGTTTTGACCAAGCAAGGAGAGTTATCACATCTTGACAGAAAGAGTTTTTCATGTGTAAACTCCCACATCTGGGAAAACAAAAGAAATTATTTTCAAACTCAGGGCAGACGTGCAGGAAAGACGTGAAATAACTCAGTGAATAGCGGGAGTCTGTCTTAAAACATGGCTCAGATGCTCACAGAAATTTGGTCAGTTCATCAGTGCAGTAACCTGTGACTCATGAAATGAGCTGCTTTAAATATGCCAAGTTTTTATAGAAAATGCATTGACCAACTGTCCACGAGCCACTTGCAATGAGCAATTTTTTCTTGGCTTTCTGTGAGCAGCTCCTTTTGGCCTCTCATGGTTTTTGTTTCCTTTTAATGTGGCGTGCAAGAAGGGATGTGTGCAACGGAGTGACACCACAGCTTCCTACGCAAACAGACAATTGCTAATGAAAAATTTGCACAGTTAGATACGCCTAATTTGATGGACTGAACTTGCTATTTTTCAAATCACATGAAGCTATAGTACATTGACAGTGATGAGTGGTACACTCTTGCCAGCACAAATGTGTCAGTATGTTCAGTTTTGTGAATACATTAAGCACTGTGGAGGCATTCAACATAATAGACTTGCATTTTAACTGGATTTTTTGTGTCTGGATTGATGTTTGCATCAGTTCCAAGGAATTTTGCCCTTCTAGCCCAGATTCAACTTTGTTCTGAGTAAAGTAAGCAGGTTCAGTAGGAACCGAATTTGACCTAAGATCAAAAAGTAAAGTTTGATTTTGTTAGTCTGTCCTCTTCCTTCCTACCATATTTCCCATTCCTATGGAGGTGGCAATTCTAAGCTGTCAAAGCATCTTGTTATCTGCAGCAATGGATAAATGGAAAGCATTTAATTTTGGAGAAACTGCAAGCGTGTTCTTGCATTATTTCTCTATCACCTTTACTTCTCTCCTGTAATTTGAATTCTAATTGCTACAAATTACAGTTTGTAGCTTTTATCAGTTGTGGACCAACAGGAATTTTAGACTTTGGACTAACATTCTTGATGATACTGTATCTAAACAACTTTGCAGGTGCTGATGTGCAAACACATGGTCACTGTAAAATGAACTGGGACCACTCAGTAAAACTGAAGTGACAAACACAGGTTGCCTGGATGCAAAGCCATGTTTCAGAGGATCAGTTCCTTTCCCTTTGTCGTTGGGGCACAGTGGCTTTTTTTAAAGGGCAAGGTGTAAGGGATGCAGAATATTGTGCCCCTGAGTGGTTGCCTCTCCTCTGCCTTCATAACATATAGTTTTGATTTTGATGGTAGCCTTCAAAGTAACACTTTATGATACACTAATTTAACGTGCCAGTTTGTACACTCATCTGCCTGAAAATCATTCCGCTTCTAGCTTTCTCCTAAACTTTGGAAAAAGACTTTGATTTCTTGATGCTTTGGGAAACTGACAGCATCTTTACACAGTTCCTGATGTCCTCAGATCTGGGGCTGGCCCCTGTGCATTGGGCACTGTCCCCTTGGCAATGCTGAGCACTCTTTGACTTGTGAAACAGCCATCAGACTGTGGCAACCTTGGCGTGCAAAGGAGCTGTGTGGAGGTGACAGCATTTTTTAGCTTTGAAAAACAGGGAGCAAGTCAGCCTGTCTTGGGACAGGAAGTTATGGAGAGGTGTTAGTTGTCCAAGGCATTGGTCCCAGGCTCGGAGCAGTGGGGTACAAAGCCCTTCGTGCTCTGGGAGGTCACTGGCCTGCGTCTCGGCAGTGGAACTGGCTGCAGGAGGTGAGTACTCCCCAGGTAGCAGCCTCCCCTTGCTTCTTGCCCTCAGAGACAGAGGTCCTGAGTGTGGGGCAGCAGGTGGGGAGTCTCTGCGCTCTGCCCTTGCTGCCTTTACCTCCATTCCTGCCGGAAAATGGGGAATGAATCTGACCAGCCACCGAACTGTTCTGCCCTTTCTCGTTCCTGCAGAGGAAGAGACAGCTAATCCCACACTACTGATGCTCGAGCTGAGACTTTGTGCTGGTACATGCCTTTGGTAGCTCAGATGTCGAGCTGGACAGGCTGTGCCTGCCTGCAGGGGAGCAGAGATGCCTGCCCTCCTCGCTGCCACAGAGCTCCGGTCTCCACCGAGAGACTGGACAGGAGGATCTCATGAAAGCCTCTTCGTGTAGACGGGTATGTGTCCCAGCGTGGGGGGACAGCCCCTGTTGCACGGGCTGAAGCTCGCAGCTGGTGAGCCAGGGAGCCAGCATCCCAGTGCCAGCACCGGCGGGAGGGCTTTCATCTGAAAAAAGGCGGATGTCACGCATGCAGAAGAGTTAATCATGTGGGGAAAAGGCTGCTCAGGGGATTAAAAGGACTATTTTCCCAGCCCCCAGTTTGAAGCACGAGGAAGAGGATGGAGGATTGCCCCCCGGCGATGCCCAGGTGCAGCCGGGGCAGCACGGCCCCTCTCCAGGCACTACTGCAGGGAGATGTGCGGCGGGGCTGAAGCCACCCCTGGGCTGGTCACTGCCTCCACAAAGCCACTTTACGGGAGTCCTCAGAGCAAGGATTTGCCAGGTATTTAACTGAAGTGAGCTGCTCTTTAGGGCGGCGGAGTGGCCGAGAGCGGGGCGGCCGCAGCCGTGTGCGGGCGGTGAGGTGATGCTCTGCCGCTCGTTCTCCCCGGGGATGCTCCAGGCCAGGCAATCCCGGCAGCCACAGCCTTCAGAGCCCTCTGCACACAGTGGCCACCGAGTAACACTTCTGCCCGTCTTTTATGCACTAGGCAGAATGACAAAGTGTAGCAGAGAGCTTAAACAGCGCTCCTGTGTGGAAAAATTGTCCTGATAATGGTATTTTAAGCCATTTTAAGGGTGTGTGGTGCCCAATACACAACACAGAGGGTTTTTACTGAGGCATGTCCTAACTGCAATTCTCTGTTATTGCAGTCCTAGTTTCATAGCACAGCTCAGCCAACAACATGAGTGGTGAGGCAGAAAACTGCTCTAACAGAGCCAGGGTACAGATGAACATCTGTGGGCAGCTCTTTCAGCAGATGTCAGACAACTCGGACCCTGGGGACAGGACTGGGAATTTCAGGTAGGAGCTGGGAGCCACAGCTCCCACTGCAGACAGGAGGGGTGGAGGGGAGGACTGGCTCCCGGGAGGAGAAGGCGCCCATGTCAGCACATCAGGTTACAGGCAGCTTTTGTGCTGTGGCAGTGGCAAACTGACACAGCCCTTGGCGCCTGCCAAGCAGGCTGGCTGCCATTGCACACAACAGCAGATTTCACTGAGACGTGGTTTAAACCCCCAGCTGCTCTTCTCCTGTCACCCAAACCCATGGCTGCTGCCTTGCTGCCCTTGGAGGTTAGAATTTCCTGAAAAGGCTCGAGGTACTTCCCTTTCTCAGTTGTTTGCTGTTTCCTTTTTGCTGTGGCACAGACTGTCTCCATGCTCTCACCAGCTTTCCAGAGCAGCATGAAAGTCCACCATGAGAAATGCTTCTCACCCAAGCATGGATGGTCGTCACCATCTCTGGCTATATAAATCACTCCCAGCTAAGAGCCTGGCCAGTCTGCAGAAAGCCTGCCATGGTAGTAAGTCTGACACAAACAAGGGGGTGGTTGGGCACTGGAACAGGCTCTCCAGGGAAATGATCACAGTACCAACCCTGTCAGAGTTCAAGAAGAACATTGATAATTCTCTCAAGCACATGGCATGAGCCTTGGACCTGTCCTGTGTGGGGCCAGGAGTTGGACTTTGATGATCCTTTTGTGAATCCTTTCTACCTCAAGATATTCTAGGATTCTATGATTCTACTAATCTAGTGTCTCCCATATGTCTTTTTAGTGGGAACAAATCCATTCATGAAGATCTGGTGTGCTTGAGGCTCAGGGCTCAGTCCTCACTGTTTTTTTACAGTTTTTCAAAACATAACTTTGTGCTAATTCATCTCACAGCTTTTTTTTTTTTTTTTTCTCTTGTGTAAAGGTAATGGCCAGAAAGATGGAGTTTAATTATTGGATTATTCCTCAGATATGATATCAAAGTTTGCATTTAAGTATGCAATAGAAAAGAACTTAGAAATAGGAGTGAGAGTTCTCAGTATAATTCAGCATGACTCTACCTGCTCCATTTTCAGCTCACTACAGTGCTTGCACCCATATTTAAGTGCAGGTGCAGAGGCAAGCCCTATATGAAATGAGGTGACACCCTTCTCTGCCCTACAGGTATCCCCTAGAAGTATCCTACTATTTGGGGGCTCCTGGGTCATGCACGTACCCCTTGGGGTTCCAGGCTGTGCACAGACACACAGGTGGCAGCAGCAAGTGGGAGTGAGGAGCAGAGGTGACTCCTGCATCATGGCAGGGAGGTGACAGCTACCAGGGCTGCCTCTGGGGAAGCAGAGCACTGTAAAGGGGGGAAAATAACACCTGCATGTAAAAAGAGAATTTTGGATCAGCCAGCCCCGTTTCAGTACCCTAAGAAGTACCCAGTTCAGTGATTGTGCAATTAACTTGCCAGCATAGAAGAGAAAATAGTAGAGTTGAAGTGAAGGGTCAACATAGTCCCTGATCTCTACTGAAGAAGAAGAAATCAAGGTAATAATAGGCATAATTCTCTGCTCTGACAGACAGCAGCTGAAACAACAGCACAAAACCTTTCATCATTTCACCATGTGACAGTCTCACTGGCAAACTGAGAAGCGATGAGCAAGACAAGAATCCCAAAAGGCACATAATTGCTTAGAAAACAGGCTTTGTGGTTCTCAGTCAAGAAGAGGGGTCATTTTAATACCTCTCCTGGGCCTTAATGTATCCCATATCATCTGGATTTGGGAAGAGAATATCTATCTATTATCAGGTTTTTGGGCATTGCCAAGCACTGCCAAGGGAGACCTTCAAAGGATTACAATTCCATAATTGTATAAATAATTGTATAATTGTCATAAACTTTTGAAAAATGGTCTGACATCAGTGTGATGTGCTTCAGCCCAGACAAATTCACAATGCAGTAATTGGTGCCACCCTAGAACCAGATGTACAGAGACAAAAAAGGGAATGGCTGAGCAAGTAGGACTACCAGGAAGGTCTCACCTGGAATGTGAGCTGCTATTGGCAAATGTCCCAGAAAGGAAGTTTGTATCAGCGAAGCACAGCATGTAACATGTGATTGGGTTGCTGGTCATTGATACAGTTTCAGTTGTGTTAGATATGGACACCCTTGCTGGTGAAGCACGAAACAATCAAGTCTGGATGGCACCAAGAAGAGCAACATGAAATTTAGGGAACATGACCTCTGGGGAAGGGTTGAGTGAATGTTGTTAACTTCCACTTGAAAAAAAGGATTGTTAGGGGATTGCACATGGATGAGAGAGATCACTCATCCCTGGGTGCCACACGATATTGAAGCCAGGTGTTTCCTCAAGGGCCCTGGTTGCTGGCTCTGCTTGCCAAATGCTTGTTGCTAGTGGCCCTGCTGAGGCTCTGCTGGGTTCCCAAGGGCTCCCAAGGGCTCCCAAGGGCTCCCTAGCTTCTCTCTAGGGTTTGGACCTGATTCCTGCTGCTCCCGTGGATGCATACTCATAGCGGTTTCAGAGAAACTCTGCTGGGAACAGGAAACCAGGTCCGTCGATGTGGCTTCAGAGTTGCATCTCAAAAAGGCCTCCACGAGACGCAAAACAAAACCAACCAAGTGATCCTGAGCATAAATAGGCTAATTTAAAAAGTACTAAGGCATTGTGTGATCAATAACACTCAACCCAAGCTGCATTTCCAGAGCTAATTCATGCATTGATTTTCCCATTGATTTGCAGTAACTGCTGGGTTCCTAGCTAGATTAGCAAAGGTATTTAAATATTAAGATGGAGTCATTTTAGTAGCCTTAGTCACCTTAGTACTTAAATCCAGTTGATTTATAGTTCAGATTAGGTCTCCACAAGATGCTGTGATCCCATGAAGTCTCTTGCTGCTTTTTGATGGCTCAGTGAACACATTTAAAATTCAGGTTTTATATGCCCTGATTGCTTTGAAAATGAGATCTGTTCCCCAAATCATCTGGGCTTTGCAAAGCCTTTAAAAACATGGCCCTAAACACCCAACCAGGTACCCTATTCAGACTAATTAGGGTTTCTTCCTGCCTGGGAATTAAGGTTCTTGGCTTGGTGTTTCAGTGAAGTTTCTAAATATTTTTACAGCTTAACACTAACCTGTTGAAGGATTGACAGATTCTGAGCTACCAGAGACACGGGTAGGCTATAGATAAAGTGACCAGCTGTATCATTGACAGCACATTTGGGAAACATTAACCAAAAGTAAAAGCCTTTTATAAGAAGGCCATAAAATGGGAGGATTAATTATGTTTTTCCAAAGTTAATCATTGACTTTTGTTTGTTTGGCTTTTTATAGAAAACTTTTTCCTTTCTCTCCTATAATGAATAAAACCTATAAAAGGTGCAGCAAATTGGAGTCAGCCTTTCTTCTTCATGCTGGCCATGCTTGAAGGCTGATGAGGCAGAGGCTGACAGAGAAGCTTCCCTAAGGAAACCTACTGCGTTGGGAGGTTTTTATCTTGAACATGAAAATGTTGGTCCACTTCTGGCTTCTCTGCGGCCTGAGCGCACTTGTAACCCCTCAGAATCTCACACAAGAAGCCCAAAAGTTGTTAGAAGAGTTTAACAGGAAGGCAGAAGATCTCAGCTATAATAACTCTATTGCCTCATGGAACTACAACACCAACATCACTGAGGAGAATGCCAACAAAATGGTAAGTGCTCCATCCTGTGGGTTTTACTGTTGTCTTAGGAATCTGACACTTTCTGGTTTGTTTTGGTTTTACCAAGCTTGGCTGAAATTGGTGTTACTTCTCTGGTAGCTGTGTTTTAGTTTGGAGAGGGTAGAGGAGCTTGCTTTAAAGTAGCAATGCTCACTGGATGTGCCTGGGCCACTGCCAGCCTCTGCAGCCTTGGATTACCTGCACTGCACAGGGATGTCCAGAATCTGGACTGTCCCTAGGCATCACTTCAGGTCACCCCAGTGAGTGGAGGGAAAAGGCAAGGGAGCACTGCGTGTTCATCCTCAAAGTCTGTGTTGGATGGAGAGAGACAATTTCTCGTTCTGAGTCCAACACCACCAGTGCCTGCTGGTGTAGTGTTTCTCTGAAGGGTTTCCCTTTCCAAGGGCAAAGCAATTCCCTTTCCTCTTGGAAAAAGCACATCCCAGAGGGGATAATCTTCCCTGAGGGTCTGGGGTGCTGCCCTGTAGAGCAAGGAAACAGGATTTGAATCTTGCACCCGTGTGAGCTCAGGTCTCCCCCTTTCCCCAAGACCAAACGAACAATGGGCTTTTTATTGACACAGGCAGTTGTTTTACTTCTCCGTGAATATGCAAATATTTTCTGGATGCAGGCATTCTGTTAAATGTTTGCTGATGGATTTATACGGCAGCCCACACCAGTTACCCAGTAGTGGACCTTTCCCCCTTCCCCCATCACTCTTCTCATAGTCAGGGCTGTTGGTAGGCTGCCTGGAGGTATTGGACTGGGAAAAATGAAATGAGATCACAAACTAACAAATGCCAGCAGTGGAGTTTCTAGTACAGTGGCCTAGTACGTTGGTTTGAAAGTCCATTTCTATCTATGGGAAGGACCACAGCGTTTTTACTTCCAGCTGTCTTCCAACACAATTCTTGCTTCTCAACACCAGCCTCTGTCTGCGCCTGCCCTGGGGGTCTCTAGGCAAGAACTTGTCAAAAGCAGGCAGCCACAGTCTGGCTGGTTCCTGATATCGCCATGCCTCAGCTCAGTATTTAGAAATCAACAAAACCACCTTGAATTTTTTCTTTTGTTTTGTTTTGAACCTGCATGTTTTTTAAATTTAACTCAAGCCTTAGAGAAAACAATTCAGAGCATAAATATGAAGCTGTACATCCATCTATTTTTGCATAATGGCTAGTCTTTCACTTTGTGGTCATATAACTTAATTAAACCATGTTTTAATTATCATATTTCTTAATTAAAGCAAGGAGACTGGTTGCTGGAAGAAATCCTAATGACTAATCATTGTCAATCTGGAATTTTTTCTGAGGCACCAGATACTTAAACTGTAATGTTTCCAAACACATAAAATGAAAGCCCTATATAGTATTTTCAGCATTAATGAGATGATAATAAAATAAATGAGGAGATACCAGCAATAAAAACCAATTAGTCTACTGTTCAGAGAGAACTTTTTCTCTCACTTGATCTCTTCAGCAGCGCTGGCAATACACCCACTGATTCCCCTCCTCCTGTTCTGCTGGAGGAGAGTTAATGAATACTGTCCCTTCTGGCTCCTTCACATCCATTTTCCTTGTAAATTGTGTCGCAAACCCTACAACTATTTCTCCAACTAATCAACCAATTCCTCTAATTGGGGAAATATCACACAGCAAGATAACTTCTTTCCCATGGCTTTTGTAGCCAACGAGCTCCTCCTTCTGCCCTGCCACTCCTGAGGCACCTCTCAGTTCTGCTCAGGACAAGGAGCTCATGAGCACATTTGGACAGTGATGCTCTTCCTCTGGGTTCTTATCAAGCTCTTGCCCTCTGAGCTTTGCAAGCTGCTGAGGAGTGTCAGGACTGTTTGCTCCCGTTAAGGGGAGAGTTTGGGAAGTCTCCCAGTGATGGCTGTCCTCCTGCAGCCAGGATGGAGGAGATGTGGGGATGGGATTGCCATGGGTTTACATCTGCCACCACCTCTCTCTGCTGGAGCCGGGAGCAGGTGCAGTGGGTGCTGTGCCCCTGTCACACACAGGGCTGGGAACCCAGGCACAGCCTGGCAGAAAGTGTTGAACTTGCCGTGTGTCTGCACAGGGGTGATGTGTGCCTGAAAGAGCTCTTCAGGCACAATATGACATTTGAGTTCCCTGATGCCTCAGCAGGGAGAGATGGGTGTTACAGGTGCCCTCTTCCACAAGCTGGGAAGCTCTGGCACAAGCACAATTAAATAAACTGTCCCAAGGACACAGGTTAATTAGTACTGTTCTTGTTGCCATTTGGAATGGGTGCTGATGAGCTAAACTGTGTACAAACACATTAGAAAGAGCTGAATAAGACAGTCCCAACTCCAAATTGTGTTCTAATGCTGCCACTTTGTGCACTGAAATTTAGGAGTTTCACATGTCATGGTCCGTAACTGCAGAAGTCTTAAAAGCAATCTCGTGCAAAATGTTGAGATTTTGCATGCCAAATTTGGGCACCTGTTTAGAGTCTCCTTCGGCCAAGTATAATCTTTTATTTACCAGCATTTCAGAAGAAAGTGATGTTTGCCTTACAAACAGACTCAGTATCAATATCTTGGCTGCTGAGTGTTCCTGCTACTGCAGCAGAAATGGGGATTGACATCTGGGTCACAGATCTCTTTGTGCCCTGGCTCGTTTCTTCACAGGTGAGTGAAGAAAAGCATGAAAGGAAGAAAATTTGATTTAGAGTAGCAGGAGACACAGCAAAGTGATGCTGGATCAATTATAATAAGCAAGGTGTGAGTAGACAGTCATGCTTTTTGCTGTTCCCAAAGAAAAACAGTTATCTGGATTTGTGAATAAAACAAAGCCAAAAAGCTCTCCAGCCATTTCACCGTGCGGTGCAAGTGCTAAGCCTGAAATCCACAGGTGTTCTTCACAAACGAAATTCTTCCCAGAAGTGATATTTTTGTTCACTGAGGTCATCAGGCCACTCCACCCCTTTGGAGAGGGTAATTCAGGGTTGTGTGAACCCCTTGCAGAATGAAGCGGGCGCCAAGTGGGCCTCGTTTTACGAGGAGTACTCCGCATATGCCAACGGCTTCCCTGCAGGCAGCATCACGGATTACCTCACCGAGCTCCAGATCCAGATTCTCCGGGATAGAGGATCATCTGTGCTGTCACCAGAAAAGTATAACAGAGTAAGTTGTTGAAGGTAGTTCATCATTTTTGGTGGGTGAGTTTAGCTGCCTCGCACAACATCCTCAAGGCAGGGCAGGGTGCTGTTGCCACCCTGCTTGTTTTGGGATGGTGCTGTGTATGGGATGGAAGTAAACCTGTTCTGGGTGTTCATAGCAATACAGGACTGGTGGGGTACTTTGGCCTAGGAAGCTGGTTGCCATTTCAGTCAGCAGTTTTGCCGTGGAATAAACTTCAAACACATGTACATACACATGCCTCAGAGTAGTCCTTGTGCTTATAGCTGGATTAGCCATAAAACCAAGAAAGGACATGTGGTAAGTGCTTGGTGAAGTCCAGACCTAGGGCAATGAGCAGAAAGAGATGGGTGAAAGGCCATTCAGTGGGTCAAAAAGGTGGAGATGGAGGAAGCCTTTCTTTCTCTGAACATGGTACGTTATCACACTGTGAAAAAGAAGGAATGTTTCAGTGCACTGGGTACCCTGGGATGCCTGGAAATGGAGAGGGTTCCAAAGAAAGCTGCTGAAAGCCAGCAAGATTTGGCAAGAATCATAATGAGATTTGACATCTGCACTGGCAAGTCCACCTAAGAGGCAGATATATGGATAATGATTATATGTGAAATTGGAGCCATGAGACTCAAAAGGGATTTATAACCAAATACTTATAACTTTAACCTGAGAGTTAAATTACTTCCTTTTAATGAAGATCAAATTGAAATATAGTGTTGAGTCATGGGAACCTACAGTCCTGATCACAGAAGAATCCTGAGATTTTTCTGGTAAGGTCAGCAGTGCTAACCACCATGCAAGGGAAGCAGCACATAGGCTTGATCACTTGTCTGATCCAAATAAGATACATTTCTGAAAAACAGATTGAATTGGTGGGAATGCTGGCAGTTCATACAAACTTATATTCGTTTTGGATCACAACAGTGCACTGATGGTAATGTTGTTTCTGTTGAGGAGGTACTTTCTTCAGTACCCTCCCTGTTTAGACACTTAGTATTTCCTAGATAATGGCCTTTGGGTCTGAAGTTGTTGATTCATGTTTGAAAAGTGACTTTTTTATACAGTCAGATGGGATTCCACAGGAATATTTAAGTATTCTTCACTGACACAAAAATTTGCCTGGGCACCCATTTATTTTAATGCTGACAGAGATAAAGTTAGAACCACTCACTAACTACCCCTCCCACTGACAGCTCTTCATAGCTCGAATTTAAAGCTCTAAGTGAGAAATTGGATAGTCCTAAAGGGAAAGCGAAAAGTGGCACATGTTTTTCTTGAGGCATGAAGATGTGAAAACATAAAAACATATTTAAAACAAAACTACATAGCATAGGTTCTGAGATAGACCTGAATGGTTTCAGATGCATTTTGGCCTTCAGCTGGCCCAAGACATGAGCTGCAGCTTCTCTGGAGTCTAAGCAGATCACTGGGGTGTGATGTTAAAACCCACGGGCAACAGTCAGCCTGGCAGCACCTGCTGATGGGGCCTTTTTTGCTGCCTCTCAAAGCCACAACCTCCCAGAAAAGTTTATGTGGGTTCATGCTTATGGAAGCACATGGATAAAATTTATTTTTTTATTGCTGCTGTGTACTGATAGATCTCTTGTGACAGTCAGTGCTCATTGAATCCAGAGCTCTGTCTGACTGGATATTAAGAACCTGGAGGTTACATCCTATATTCGGGATATTATCTGTCTTTTACAGCTAGGTCTGGTTCAGTAATGCATTTAGGCAAATTCTTTCATTAATCTCTACTGAGCTCAAACATATGCTTAAATATTAAGCTGCTGGGTGAAGTGTTGATTCTAGCTCTTAAGGAATTAGCATAATTGGCTGTTATTTTGCACAGAGTGGGTTTCTAACAGGCTATCTTGCATCTAACTTGCAGCTGGGCACTGTGCTAAATACAATGAGTACCATCTACAGCACTGGGACCGTCTGTAAAATCAACAATCCGTCTGAGTGTTTGGTGCTGGAGCCAGGTAAGATCCCAAACACTGCCCCTACTGTGTCCTTCACCCTGAGGGTACAAAAAGAGAAAGCCCAAGGGTGGCTCCTGACTGCAAAAGAACAGGCTGTAATTTCAACTGATATCTCCTGCTATCTAAAGCTTAGTCATAATTTAATTGCACCTTGCAGTTCAGGGACCTCCACTGGACCTTCTGCCCACGAGACATAGTGTCTCCTGCTTGTTGCGAACAAGATTTGGGGAGGGCTGCTCAGTTTGTGTGACAGCCTTCCTTTCACCTGGGGTTTGCTTATATCACTGAAAATATATTTTTTTATTCCTTGGCATCAGTCTTGTTGGACTCAATGTTGCGTTGAGAGAATTCTACCAACTTAAGGGAAGCTAATGTGGAGAGAGCATTTAAGAGACTCATGATGTGCTCCATGCTTCTTAAAGACAAGGGGAAAACCCTAAATTAGGAAAGGATGCAATGAAATTATGGGATATTTCAGTATATCAAATACAAAGTGTTTTCTTCTCCGTTCATGAATTTCTTTCACTTTGGTTTGTTTGCCTGCTGTGAAAGAAAAAATTCTGCTTTTGCAAAGCCTAGTACTTACTTTTTTGTTCTGACAGGTCTGGATGCTATTATGGCTGAGAGCACTGATTATAAGGAGAGACTGTGGGCCTGGGAAGGCTGGAGAGCTGATGTTGGCAGAATGATGAGACCATTATATGAAGAGTATGTTGAACTGGAAAATGAGGTCGCAAGGCTTAATAGTAAGACACTATTTTTTTCTTTTGGTTTCTTCTTTTTTTTTTTCTTCCGGCTTCCAGAAGCTAGTAAACATACTGCAGTCTTACACAATTTTCCCAGGAATTCAAAACATATACATAATCTGCACATAATTTGCTCTCAGTGTGCTTGTCCTAAAGTAAGAGGCAAATGCAGACAGCTGCCATTGACCAGTTCAGAGGTTTCTTCCCAGCCTGGAACAAGAGGCACCTTTTTGTTGGCACCCTTCCTTGCTTGCACTTTTCCCAAAGGCTATAATGCATCAGTGTCCCTCATTACATCCCACTCAGAACTACATCATTTGTGATTTGTGGACAAGCACACTCCATCTAAACAACTTCTGAGTGTTGCTGAGTTTTGGTGACATCTCCTCTTTCCTTAGGGCCTTGACCTTCTTGCAGCAGCCACAATCATTGGTACATTTATAAGCATTATTCCCTAGCTGGAATGATCAGATTCGGTAGGCCTGGGACAGCAGGTGTAGCTAGCTGTTCAAAAAGGATTTGGTACTAAGGGAAGTGTGCTTCCAGTCTGAGATCTCCACACAAATCATATGGAACTGTCTTTTCAAGGAACAATAGCAGCGGCGTTCTAATTTTCTTTTGGGGTCTTCTAAGATAGCTTCTGAAGTAGCTACATGATCTGTCTCTTGGCCAGACTGCAGCTGTATCACCTCTTTCCCATCCTTGTTTTGCAAAAACTGTCAAGCTGGAGATAGATAATAAAATATGGTCAAAATAGTAAGACAGGGAAAAAAGCCAAACATTAAGAAATGGTCATTATGGCCTTGTCTGTACCACTAAGGAAGAGACTTCAGCTAGGAGCCATATTTTCTTCAGGCTTGATGGAGCTCAGTGGACTGGAAGGCTGGAACTGGGAGCTGAATGTCACTTCTGGGGTCTACATCTGTCCTGGGGGTTTAGTTTCTGAAAGAGCAAGCCCATATTCACTGTCCACCAGTTTATACCTTCTGTGAGAACCCCTTAGCATCCAGCCCGAGCAGAGGCTGCTGTCCCTCATAACCACAGGAGCTCCAGTCAGGATTCATGATTTCCTTCTACCTCCATCTCCAGACAGAAAGACCTTAACTAACAGATAACCATGTCTGCAATTTCTGAATTTCTTGAAAATCTCCTATACCTGCATGTTCATGAGACAGGGAAGCTTCTTCCTCTCTGCTAAACCCAAACTATCTTGCACTTTGCTGCTTTGCTTTGGGGAAAGGCTGAAGGTCTGCATGGGATCAGCAGGGAGCTGCACTTCTGCAGACCAAAGCAGTGCCACATCTGGTATCCTCATGTGATGCATCCATCCTTTACAGATTATACTGACTATGGAGACTACTGGAGAGCAAATTATGAAGCAAAGTCTCCAGAAGATTACAAGTACAGCCGTGACCAGCTGATCGAAGATGTGGAGAAGACATTTGAGCAGGTAGAGGCAGGGAAAGCTTTCACCTGGGTTGGAGGGTTGTGTTTTGAAATGGTGGGCTCATACACAGATATTATGAAGGGAGACGAAACCTTTGGACTGGCTGATCTCAGTCTACATGGGTTTAACAGAAACAGATGTGTGCAGACATACATGACATTTCTACCTCTGTAGCCATTCAAGGGCCAGCATGGTCCCCAAAGGCTGGGAAAGAGGGACCTCTGCAGGTCCACATCTCTTCTCCAGGTAGGATCCATGGGGTAGATGGCATCCTTGATTTCCAGCTCCAAAGTTTGCAATGCTGCCTCCCTGAACAGGACTTCTGTGGCTGGAATCTGGACTCAGTGCCTGAGCCCTGAGGCAGGGGGCAAAGCTCAGCTGCAGGTTTGGGGTGCGCTTTCCTGCCAGGAGAATTTTGTCAGAGACAGTTTTGAGGCTCTCTGTTTAGGATTGATGAGCAGAATAGAGCAAAGTGAAAAAAATAATTGTTTCCTTCTCTTCCTCTGCCTCCAGATAAAACCTCTGTATGAGCAGCTGCATGCCTATGTGAGACACAAGCTGGAGCAAGCGTATGGCCCCAAGCTCATCAGCTCCACAGGATGCCTCCCTGCACACTTACTGGGTATGCAATCAATGCATCCATGTTGTGCAGACCTGACTTTATACACAGGACAGTCACCTTCAAGGCACATGGGAGAAGAGTAATCTGACTGTTTAATCAGGATATTAACAGAAAGGTTACAGATAAGAGAAGGGTAGGGGAGGAATGGATAAATTCCTGGCAGAGATGACACAAATGCTTGGCAGCAGTGGCAGGAAGGGATGGCAGGTGTTCTCATCCTCGCCAAAGCTCACACAGCACAAAACTCTAGCACCGGGCTGGGACATTTCCCTCCCTCTGCAGCACTTGTTTTCCTTAGAAATGAGAGTTTCAGAGAGACTTGTTTTTCCTTTCAAATTTTACTCTAAGATCCCACATTTCCTGACTTGGCTTTCAAAGCATGCAGCATTAAGCTGCTGTAACTGTTGTGTACCTGAACTTGGCACAACAATCGTGTAGACTAACAAAAAGGATGTTCAGTTTTCCTGCTCCTCTAGGAATGTGATCAGTCCTGAAACTATATTATACAAGTATAGCTGATATTGGGTAACAAAAGGATCCTCGATCTGAATTTGACCTATGCATGACCTTTCAGAACTGCTCCCATCCACATCTGGATCAGGCCTGGTTAGATGTATAGGAGTCCCTGTTCTCGACACTGCACAATTTATAGACCTGTCTGGCACCTTTGAGTAATATATAATAAATCATTTAAAGTATTTCTTTGTTTCTCTGTTTTTATGAAGGTGATATGTGGGGTAGATTCTGGACAAATCTGTATGCCTTGACTGTTCCCTATCCAGCCAAACCAAACATTGATGTAACTTCTTCAATGGTTGAAAAGGTAAGACATGCCTTCATGCAATATGCATTATGTAACAAATCTAGATGGTATAAAAATTATGCACTACATATCAGCTGCTCTCTAGAAATCCACGGCTGCTCTCAGGCAGACACACTGCCAACGAAGTGTTGCTTTTTTCATCCTTTTTTTGATTTTAACCTTAAAATGTTTATGCATTTTTCGCTGTACCTATCCCCTTAGCTACTCTCTTTTTTCCTCCACCCTCTTTGACTCCCTTAATCTTGTCTCCAAGTCAATTTTCCTCAGAGACACTTATCCATTAAGAGATATATTTTGTACATATAAATATTCCAGGACTCCGGAAATGGGCTGATATCAAATATGACCTTTGCCAGTCATTACCATAATCAAATAGTTTGTATATCACAGTTTGTTTTATTTTTGTCAGTCTTGTTTATTTGGATACAGCTAGAAAAACTGCAATGCTGCCTGTTATTTTTTGATAACTGCATAGCACCATAAGGTCTGTGTTTGAGATCTGTAGAGCTAACAGCTGTGACAGCACCTTTACCAGACCAAGAACATGGGTGAAGATCATTCCCTATAGTCTTGCCAAAGCCTCACTCCTTTTAAAAACTAGAGTGATAGGTGGAATTTGATTCCTGAAATCCAATAATTCACCTGAAATCTACTCTCTTCTCATAGGCAGGACTCCATGAAAATGTTATGCTGGTAAGAGAAGGAATTGTTGAATCTGATTCATTAGCAGTTTGCACAAGTCTGCATTAATTTCACCTCTTTTTTACACCACTGACCCCCTTGTAGTCATAAGTTTGTGTCTGTTGAAGTACCACTTCAAGAAGGGAAGCATTATTTACTGAGCCTTTGAGCAATGGGGGGGCTCATCCCGGTTGGTGGGTGTGCCCAGTCTGGGATTTTGATCCAGATGAGCTGTTCGCCAGCCAGGTCTCTGTGAGAGCTCAGTCCAGTAAAAGCAGAGCTCCTGCTGGGTAGAATAATAAAACTGCTGAATGGCAGAATTATCCTGGACATTACCATGCAGTTACAATCTGATAAGCAACCCCTATAGATACATTTGCCAGGTTTTATGGCTCTGGCTGAAATCTCTCATGCTCATCTGCTGGGAATGCAGCTCCACTTCCTCGAACGAGTTGTCTCCAAGTTGACTGAAGTGGCTGAAGGTCAAATTGCAGATCTGACATACTACTGACAGGAATGCATTTTTTATCTTAGCTTACCTTTCATTGAGAGCTTCTCTGGTCTGGGTCAGGTGCTATATGCTGAGCCTCTGAGTGCAGAAACCTGTTTTGTTTGCAGGGGAGATGCTTAATTCTGGTTTCCAGGAGAATTTACAGACGTGTCAAAAGCAGACACTACTGGCTTACTCTCAATAGGCCAGGGGCAGGAGTGAAGCTCCTGGGAAATAAATGTGAAGCCACCTGCCCTGCATTAAGCTGAGTATTGGGAACTCCATGCAGAAGCAGTGGTTAATGGTGGCATTTTCTCTTTCAGAAATGGGATGAGATTAAAATATTCAAAGCTGCTGAGGCCTTCTTTGCTTCCATTGGCCTTGATAACATGACTGATGGCTTCTGGGCAAACTCCATGCTCACAGAGCCGAATGACAACAGGAAGGTTGTCTGCCATCCTACAGCATGGGACCTGGGCAAAAACGATTACAGGTACTGGAATTGCTATGACCCTTTTTTATACCACCTCCTAGAAAAAACATACTTTCACTAAAGGAGCACCATGCTGGTTTAAGTTAGAATTTCTCCTTTATTGCTTTTCTGGCTGATAACAGGGGGAAGGAAGAGAGCAGAGATCCTGTGGGACTGTAAACTTTTCTGTGTAACTTTTCCTGTGAAGATCTACTCAAATTTACTACTAGATCTACTCTCAAATTTTAGAAGAGAATTGACTGTTATTTCTATGAATTAGAGAAATGAGGACTATGTTCTAGGGCTTAACAAATAAGCAGAAATGCAGGTAGATACCAGTGAGGTTTGTGGACATCTGCATATTTTGCAGCAATGGCAGCAGGTCCCTGGGTAGCAAGGGAAAATCTCCTGAGAGCCCACTGTCTATCTTTAGTAGAGTTATCCAGTTCCATGAAAACCCATCAGCCTCTTCCATGTTTGGGAAAGGAGTGGGACAGCAAGTTTCCACACAATGAAACCTCCTTGCAGAAATTCTGACCCCTCTTGCAGTCCCCACAGTTACCCAGGGAAAGAAGCTAGCGCCCAGCAGAGCCTAAGTGAAACACATCAGCGTCACACCTCAGCAGCCTGGGGAAGGTGAAAAGAAACCCTATTTGGAAGACATTCCTTTAATAAATAGTACCCATATGAGGATGAAAGAGCAGGAGTCACCAACACACAGGGTTTTATACATTACTATCTTCCTGAGACTGGTGGTGGTTACTCACTCCCACACCTACAGTGAGTTTATTGCCAGATTTTAAGGAACAGCTGTTCTCAAAAAACAGCAGTTTTCTCTTACTCCCTGGACAATTTCAAGGTGGCTGAAGGTGTTTTGCTAGTTCCCCATGAAGTCTTGCTGTAGCAGGAGAATCTGCACTGCATGCCAGGATGTAGCTGCCCAGGTTTTGCCAGGGGCGAGAGGCATTCGCAAGCCTGGGGGGGCTTTGCCCCACGGCTGTGGCAGACAGGGCTCAGGCAGCTTCTCTCTGGGCCACTGTCTCTCTAACCACAGACACTGTTCTGGTGTGCAGGATCAAGATGTGCACCAAAGTGACCATGGATGACTTCCTGACCGCACACCACGAGATGGGCCACATAGAGTACGACATGGCGTACGCAGGGCAGCCCTACCTGCTGAGGAGCGGTGCCAACGAGGGCTTCCACGAAGCTGTAGGTGAAATTATGTCACTGTCTGCAGCCACTCCTCAGCACTTGAAATCTCTTGGTCTACTAGAGCCAACTTTCCAAGAAGATGAAGGTAAATAAATGCATAAATATTATATATTTATGTGAGATCGCTTGCTGGCCTTATTTTGTAGCAGAAGATTGTGCCTGCAAACTCAGAAATCAACTGACAGGCTTCTGAAAATCTTACTCCTCTAATTTACCAGAAATACTATTTTTTCCCCAAATCACTTTGTGAAGCAAGGATCACTGCTTTACAATGCTGATACATAATTTAAAAAGAAATAGCTAGCACTTCATTACCTTCAGTACTGAACAACTCATCCTTAAATCTTCGTAGTTCATTTAGATGAGTCTCCAAAATTCTTTTCAATCTCTGTTGCATGACTCCATACATATCTCTATCAAGATATGTATTTAGCAGTTCAAATGAAACTGAAACCTTGAGATTTACATCTCCCACTTAATTGAATATTGAATGACAACATAGGTAGACCATCATTATAGTGCAGTTCATCTGACTTCTGAGTACTGCCTTAGATGGAGGAAGATGCATTTTAATACATTTTGAGATGTCTTCAGCTCAAAAATCCCCTGAGACTGGAAAGCTTCTCTATGATGGGTAATGAAATATAAATGTCAAAGGACTAGGTTATTTGAGAGTTTGGGGAAGGAAAGAGAGACAAAACTGTGTACAATTCCTAAATGATCCTATCTCATGGTTTGTTTTCAGTAGTATTCTTCCTCTCACTTTTTCTTTAGTAAAAATCTCTAATTCAAGCAAGATGTAAGCATTAGCTGTAAAGAGAAGTAACTTTAGCCATCTAATCAGATACTAATTGCTACCATAACCATTACTTTAACTGCTTCTCTCTTCAGAAACTGAAATCAACTTTCTGCTCAAACAAGCACTAACGATTGTTGGAACAATGCCTTTTACTTACATGCTGGAGAAGTGGAGGTGGATGGTGTTTAGGGGTGAGATTACAAAGCAGGAATGGACCAAACAGTGGTGGGAGATGAAGTAAGTTTTGATGAGAAACAAGGGGGATTTTTTTTCCATAGGAACCTGCAAACTCAACCCTAGTTACTCAGCATACTGCAGTGCTTGTGCCCCCTTAGGGCATGATCTGTGTCTCTGGGTGTTTCTGTAAATACCAGTAGAGTGCCAGTTAGAAATACCCAATAGTGGTGCAGACAATGTCTCATAAGCCATGTGTCCCCATTAACTCTGTGTACAGCCCCTGCTTCTCAAAAGACTTTTTCCTTGTTTCCAGTGTCACCTTCCTGATAAAGACAGCCCACGGCCTTTGCATGGCCTGTTTCAGATCAGCATTTCTGTCCCCTGACGCATTCCCCAAGGCATCTTTGTAGCTAAAGTACAGTCCTTCTCTAAGTCTCATTGGACATGTGCTCTGGTTTGCTCCCCACATCCTTAAGGACAAGTGGAAAGTTCATTGTACTTTCCAGCCAGAGAAGCATGCAGATCTCAATCCACCAAGTATCTGAGCACACTTCTCTGCTTTGTGTTTCCTCCCCACTGTATAGTGGTTTTGGAGGCAAATTGTCTGAAAGATTTCAGACTGAATCTCTCCTTTCTGTACTGAGATACCACCTTTCTCAGTAAAGAAAATACAGTTCCCTCAGCAAGTAACAACCAGAGCTGCCTTTTCAGATTATGCCCATCAATCAGTCTATTTTCAGCACCTTGGAGCACAAGATTAAAATTCAGTATGATTCAGACTGGAGTTCGTAATTTCCCAGGTTGGTTTTAATAAGAGGGCAGAAAAATGCAAAGAAACCAAACAAGCCTCACACTGAAAATGGAGCCTGAACTCTAATAGGAACACAAACAGTAAGCCTCCGTTAGCAAACAGAATCTATAAAAAAACTTGATATATGCAAGCTTTCTGACCCACTGTAAAAATCAATCAGCTTCAATGTATTCAAAAGTAGCAGAGATGTCAGAGAAACAGAGAATGACAAATTGTTCAGGGAAGCTTATCACATCTGTTGCAGTGGCACTGCAAAGCTCTCTGCTTGAAATACAGGTTTATGAAAAATATTTCCATGGAAGCTTATTACCATTTTCAGAACTTAAAGCATAGGTTTGTTTCTGTAGTACGTCTCAGGAGAGGAAAATAAAGAAAAAGCTCATCTCCAGCCCAGTGGCACATGAGGCCATCTACCTTTTGGGTTGCCCAGTCTCTGCATGCCCTTGCCCAGAATGAAAATGCAGGTGTCTAAACTGGGGATGGCCTGGGGCATGAGGGCTGTGTGTGTGAAGCTCCTGTCTTGTAGATTATTTTATACACTAATTGATCTCTGCACCCTCTGCTGTCATACAGATCCCTTCCTTGCACTGTGAGTTTACAAGCAGCTTCCTCTCTGTGGTCTCCACCGTGGAGCAGAACTTGCTTGGGGTGACTGGGAGCTGTATGGAATTCTTCTATTCGGAAGTGAGAGAGGTGTCCATGTGTATCAGACAAAACAGAAGAAAAGCTGAGTCAGATTACCTTTCCTTATTGTCTATAAACAGAAACCCTGTGTTTTTCCTTCATCTCCAGGAGAGACATAGTTGGTGTTGTGGAACCAGTCCCTCATGATGAAACCTACTGTGACCCTGCTGCGCTGTTCCATGTGGCCAATGATTACTCCTTCATAAGGTAGTGAAGTGTTTAATTCATGGCTTAAGTTTTGTCTATAGAACAAGCCCCAGCTGCCTAAAACTGGAGAGTCTTAGGACCAATCTTATTTTGTTTAAAGCCCAGACCGAAGGTTGCTGATTTCAATGGGACAGTTTCTCTGCACATCAGGGATGGTTCCATGATAATCTCTGAGCAGTGAGAAGGCTGCTGAGCTTCATGCTGAGCAGAAAAGTTTCATGCTGCCATCAGACCAGCAGGTGCACTTCTGTATGAGGTGTTTGTCTCCTGGGTAATCACTGTGCCCCATGTCACTTGGGCCATGCACATGCAGCCCTGGATGTCCCCTGTGTCCCTGCCACATCATTTAGAGGGCTCAGAGCAGAGAGCTGGACCTTAAAGACTTTGGTCTCTCCTGATTTATGTGGCAACAAATGGATTTGGGTCTCTTCTAGTCCGTTTGATCTTGGCATTTTGCTAAATTTGAGTTAGCTTAGCCTATCAATATCAGCAGCCTCTCTCCCTGCAGTGCAGTCTCCTGAGCAGGAGTGACAGCTGACACTGCAGAGCTTTCCAAAGGCCAAGGGCTTGCAGATTTCCTTGACAGACAACTAACAAAGCCTGTGCCTCCCTTTTCCTTGCCCTTCCTTAGGTATTACACCCGCACCATCTATCAGTTCCAGTTCCAGGAGGCACTTTGCAAGGCAGCTAACCATACTGGCCCTCTTCACAAGTGTGACATTACCAACTCCACTGCAGCTGGTCAGAAACTCAGGTAAGGAAGTAAATTTCTCACATGTAATAAATCAGAGTATAACAAAGCCTAAGTCATCCTTGAAAATTTTTGGAGTCAATGAGGTTGCATCAAGAATAAACCTAGCTTGGAAATTTAGCATGCACCTGCTCAACTCGTTTTGACAAGTTGACTGCATTTATGTACACTAAGTTTCTAAACATCAAAGGTTTAATTACGTGTTTTTTGGAATAAAATATTTTTATTAACAGGAATAACGGGAGAAAGGAGTGAATTCAGAAGCAAAAAAGAACACTTTTATGCTGATCACAGAGTGTTTTTCTCATCTAGATGGGACATGACAATAACATATTATTCTCATTCCACATATACAGACAATTGCTGCAATTAGGGAGATCCAAGCCCTGGACTCTAGCGCTGGAAAGTGTAACAGGAGAAAAATACATGAATGCAGCTCCCTTGCTCAACTACTTTGAACCTTTGTATGAATGGCTGAAAAAAAACAATTCTGGCAGATTCATTGGCTGGAAAACAGACTGGGCTCCATGTACGTATGGCTTGTGGGTGATTTAAGGACACTTGTTAGTCTTTACAACCCTTAATTAGCAAAGTCCCTCTCCCTTGTAGCTGTTGGAGGCTATTCTCCCTAGAAAAGCAGGGTTATGGGAAATAAACACTGAACTGTAAGTTTTACTCACTGGGAGACTGACTGGCTTCCTCATGGCCAGAGCTGGAGAAGTCAGCACAAAAGTTTGTCAGAGCCCCACCCAGTTCTCAGAAAGTGAGGTGTCTTTTTTTCATACTGGCAGCACTCAGAGTGTGGGATGACTGTAGAGAAGGAAGAAGGACCAGAAGCTTGGTCTTGTGTGGCACTTGCCTGAAAGCAGTGTGCTTGTATTGCAGGGCTGGGAGCCACTGGTCCTGGGAGCCAGGCGTAGGGGCAAACCACTACAAAAGAAATTACTGCTATGCTATTTGCTGACATGTGTTAGTCAAAGAGAGGAGCTCAAGGGAAGGAAAAGTAGGAGACTGTGGAAAAATGCATTTTTCAGCTTACTGTGACACTGAGTGATGAACCAGCCAGGTTATATATGTGTAATCACTGCCAGTACTGGAGAGCACCATAACTCTTACAGCCCTGTGCCAGTCTCTGACAGTGGGATTCACCTAAATAGGCACCAGCATCTGCATCTAAGCTGCTCATTCCCAGTGGTGGGAAAGAGGAATTTTCCTTCTATCTGCTACAAAACCAGACTTGGGGACTGATAGCTCAGACGAATGTGTTTGCGGTAGAGATGACTCAAGGGAAACAAAATCAGCCCCACCAAGCTCTCCAAGGGGAGCAAGGGAACCTGTAAGGAAGCTTTATGCAGCTCAGCATTTCCCAGGAAGGGACTTTTTGTTGCTGCAGCTCTAACATGGCCCTTGTTTCTATTTAAAACAGATTCTAGCGATGCCATCAAAGTGCGCATCAGCCTGAAGTCAGCTCTGGGGGACCAGGCGGTGAGTGTGTTTGTCCTGTGGCACCTTTCTTACTGCTTGGGCAACAGAAGGGTTGTGATAATGGCGCTCAGAAAATGGTCTGATCTTTGTGTCTGAGGGGTGGCATCAGCTGAGGTGAAGGGTTATCACATGTAAGATGTCTTGTCTGAGTTTGTGGTCAAGACTCCCTCTAGAATTAGTGGAAGGACTTCTCCAGGGAGCAGGCCCATGCATTTTAGGAAAAGCATCTTGGCTAGATGAGTTATTCTGTAGAGATACAATGATGATTTTATACCTCCTACAGAACAGGCCTGGAGGTCTAACATAGGTGAACCTGTGTACACAAAAATGTCTGTATTTTTCCGAGATTTGCTGATGTGTCCACAGAAAGCTTCTACCTAATTTCCTCTAATTGCCATTATCATGGCTATGGTGGCTGCCTTCAGAACTTATTAAAGCAGCTACTTCACATTTAAAAGCAGGCTGGTGAATCCCACTCGCTATGCCTAAATGCTCTTGATTTCAAACTAAAACACATCTGTTACTATTTCTCTGTAGAGTTTTGTTTGCCTGTTTACTGTAATATTTCCAGGCCCTGATATATTCAGCTGCCTCCCTGCCCTCCAACCTGCAGCAGAGACAGCTTTGTTATTGAGATTGCAGGGGACAGTGCAGTGCAGCTGCTTCTGTTTCAGAGGAGGAGAAAGGCTTTCATTCCTAAGAGCTTGTCTGCTTTCCCCAGTTACACCAGTTGGTCCAATAAAATGTATTACAGCAATGAAAAAAATCTCATCAAAGCTGAAGATGGCTTTTACGATTTTAAACAGAGCATTGGCTTAGCCCATCTGCTTAACCCAGGCTGAAAATTCACTCCTTATTCTAACTCTTCCTCTTTATGCTAATCTCATGGAGGCAGTGTAGAAGGTTTAAGTGCAGACACTTCATTCCTGTTAATAGCCATTTTCACCTTGCAGAACACCAGTAATTTTCCAAGAACGAGTATGTCATCAGGCAGGTCATTTAGACCTGTGTGTTGGAGCCTACTGCACTAGCAAGGACACAAACCACGGGCTCATTTTTCATATGAATTGATGCTCTTGCTTCTATCACTCTCTCACATGCAAGCCCCACTGGAGTTTTATTGCTTCCTAGACTGCCTAGTTGAGTTAGATACAATTCAAAACTGATATCAACAGCATGAAAAGGTTCCATATTACAACACATTTATTAGTCATTATGGTTAATGTTTAGCTTAATATCATTTTTATGCCTGCCTTTAGCCATCGTAGTCTTTTGTTGTGCAATTGAGCAGCTGTAAAACAATCTCATACAGATTACTTAATTTGAATTATTGTATGGATGGTAGGTTCCTAAGCTCTAAAGAGCAAGCCATACATTTTCCTCTCAAAACCAGTTCACATCACCAACTTTTAAGAAACCTTTTCTATTAGGTTGCTTTCTGCCTCCCCTTATGCTGAGCCTCCAGGGACATGTCTGAATGCTGGTATGGCAGCAGCAGGTAATGGCCATGCATGAGCTGGCATAGAGAAAAGGCAGGGGAAATCTCGGGCAGGAATTTCAGCCCATCTATACAGAGCAATGTGTTTGGGTGCTTTGCACGCCTCGCAGTGCACAGAAGCTCTGGCCCCGTGCAACTGTTTGTTTAAGGTGTATTTTTCACTGACCTAACAGCACAAAGTACTCTGAGTACGGCAGCAAACATTTTTGCATTTGTGCTGGTTAGCTGTGGAGAGAGCAGGCAGGGAAAGATTCCTGCTCTTGGGCAGAGGTACAGCTGTGCTGGGGCACGGCGCAGCTGCGGCTCACACAGCCTCTCGGCCGCCACTCAGCCCCGGATGGTACCAGCAGGGAAGTATCAATAGCCCCAAATTCTGGCAAATCAAACATCCAGACTCTTGGATGGGCTCAACGCCAGCTGTACCAGAGCGTGCACTGCCGCAATTACCCTGCTAATTGTTTTCAGGCTGATGAGATTAGAGCTGCAGCCGCAGCATCCCTGGATAACCCCTGCAGTTGATGAGGCTGAAACATCCACAGCTTTGCTTCAGCTGGGGCTTTATAAAAGTGCCCACACAAGGGAAAGCGGTACAAGATCCCCACTGAATCCCTTGGGGTCTGTTTTATTCAAAATAAACAGCTCCAGGAGCGCCAGCCCCTGACTGCCCCTTGAAAACCAGACCTCTCTTCAAACACTCCTTCAAAACTCCCCACCAGGTCAATGCCATGTGTGTGACCACGTTGTAAAGGGCTGCCACACCAGACAGTGTTAGGGAACTGAGAGCTGTCAGCCTGCAGGTATTTAGATGTATTTTACAATGAAAAATCCCTTTTGAATCAGAGGCAACGCTTACACTGTCTTTCAAGTCGCATGTGGGATCTTGGAGGGAACACACTGTAACAGAGCAGAGGTGCTTGGCAGAGTTCATTTCTCTCTGTAAGAAAAGTGGCTTCTGTAACGTGCAGTGCAAGATGGATTCCTGAGATGCCTGGGGAAGCTGTGTGGGTCCTCATGATTCAAACACAGATCAGAAGCCAGCCAGGTACTTCCCATCCACAGCCAGTAGTAGTATTTATAAAGGCAATTGAGAGGCATAGCGGCAATTAAAATCCATTAGACTGAAAAATAAAAAATATAAGCTAGAGAAATAAATAAATGATTAAAAAGTTAACATGCTAAATACAGAATGCATCAGTAGAGGAATCAAGCTCAATTAGATCCTGGTAAAAATAATAATAATTAATAATAATAATTTAAAAAAAGCAGCGCTGCAAGCCTAAAGATGTTGGGCACAGATAGAAAATTGAGAAACCCCAACAATAGCATCTTAGCTGTGATAGTGAACAGTGCCAGCTGCTGGAGGCAGCAGCAGTAACAAGAAGAGTTTGCAGGGCTGTGCAAGCATGAGAAAGCAAGCTGGGGGTGCTTACCTCGCAAAGGGGACTCAGCCTCAGCCTTTCCTGGTGGGAACAGTGAGGGTTGGCACAGCCTCTGGCCTCCAAATGCCATGGGAACTGCTCTGATTGCCATGGCTTTGGGTACCTGTGCCTTTCCCAGGACCTGGTCCTGAATAAACTGACAGCAGTGGATTCATTCTGCTCTTTCCTCCCCTGTATTAGTAGAATTAGGACAATTTATGTTGTGAGGGACCTTTAAAGACCAGCTAGCCCAACCCCCGTGCAATGAGCAGGGCTATCTTCAGCTAGATCAAGTTGCTGTAAGCCTCACCTAACCTGACCTTGAATGTTTTCAGAAACTGAGTATCGACCACCTCTCTGGGCAGCCTGTTCCAATGCCTCACCACCTTCACAGTAATCTAAATCAACTCTCTTTTAATCCAAAACCATTACTCCTTGTCCTAGTGCAACAGACCCAGCTAAAAACTTTATCCCTGTCTATCTCTGTCTTTCTCATAGATACTTACACTGCTCTTTCATTTTATATCAGTGTCAAAGAGGTGGACACGGTTGAAAAATGTAGCTAGGTTTTACAAGGCCTGTAACAACAGAGCTGCCTTCTACCACACCTTCCTGAATAATACTCAAGAAAGTCAGGAGCTGTGTAAGTCTATCACTAACAGCATTTATTGGCCTTCCTGCCCAGGTACCATAAACACAATCAAATCTATGCCTCAGGGGAATAAAAAAATATTGCCACAGAGTTCAGTTGGGAATTTTCCCTTCGTGTGCACATGCTATTGCACAACAAACCAGGCTGCTTTATCACCTCCTCTGGTGGTTTTTGCCCGCTGTACAGCTCTTGGTTCCTTCCCCAGAGAAGCCGTTTTTGTCTTCCACTGTGAGTAACTTTGGACTCATAAGGCAGGCCAGGAGAAGCCCACACACAGGCAGTACATTTCTTTTATATAACCAATCTATTCTCCAGGGAAAAACAACAGATACGTGCTTGCTGCAGAAGTACTGATGCAAAGAGCTTTTTACGAAAACAGATGCCAAACAAAAATCTCAGTTCATCAAGCAAATAAATTTTTGCACACAACTCTACCACAAAGCTTCTCATCCTTAATAGAACAGGTCTGCAAATAAAATTATCTGATTAAAAAAAGATCTAAATTACGAAATCTTTAAAATTCAAAGAGAATGCACAATATTTTGTAGGAATAGCTTTGCTGATGCCTTTTCTCCCTCTAAGGCAGGGAGATGTGCTGGCATCTTCAGAAGTCTCATATTAAGGTACCATTGCAGAGGGACAGCATGATGTCTGGCAGCAGGGATACCTCCTTGGTTATTCTCCTGCACAGTGCCCAGTTTAACAGAGCTAAAGGGTTGGGGTTGGTTTCTGACGTGCTATCATGGCACAAATAAATAATACTGGAGTGCATGCCAAGCATTGCAGTTGCTATTTCTCTTTGGAAGGATTTCTCAGTGTCTCTGATTTCTTGTCATGTCTGATGAATTCCTCTTGTGATGTTTCTGCAGTATCAATGGGATGAAAGTGAGCTCTTCTTGTTCAAGTCATCCGTTGCCTATGCCATGAGAAAATACTTTGCGGTGGAGAAGAAACAGGAAGTTGACTTCCAGTGAGTGTCTTTCTTAATTGTGCCAGCTGTGCCTGCATTGCTTCTGGTTGGCTAACAGCATGAACTGGTGGAATTAACTGTGCCTTCTGTCAAATGGAAGGCGACAGAAACAATGTCAAACATCAGCTGTTTGCGAAAGGCAAGATGCCAGCTTGGGTACATGATGTCTTTCCACTCAAGAACCTGAAGTTTAGGAGTAGTGTGCTAAAGTTAGGTAAGAAGGTTTTGTCTCCCACAGCTTATCAGTGATGGAGATGAACGTTGACAATTTGTGCCCAGCACATATACAGGAACATCAGGGAAGGTACACTTAATACAAATAAACATTTCTGGCAATGTATGTGTATGATACTGAATATCCAAGAGGTTTGGGACCAAGGAAAGATAAACATGTTGACTATAAAGCACTAGAATTTGGTACAGACTTACTAATCTTATCTAGGCTCAGTTACAAACAAAATATTTCACCTGAAAATGATTTTGGTAAGGAAAACAACCCTTTTGATTAAGTATCTTCAATAATGTTCAGAAGCTATCTACTTAAGCTATTAGATATTACTTTAGAGAACATCAGTCATGTAATATCTAGAATCTACTCTAGAAAAATAAGGAAGAAAGTTGTTTTTTTTTCACTTGGTACTTCGTTTATCGCCTCATCCATGGGGCCAACCCCAAACACTCTCTGTTCTGCAAGTGATAATGTGCTGTGGAAAATTACACCAAGGATTGTCTTAGGTATGAGATAGACTCTCTCCAGCTCAAGATACAAATTTGCACATAGAAAAAAAAATTCTGGCAGGAAAATTGATTTCACTTCCCAGCTGATTTCACTTGAAAGCATTTAGCATAAACTGAACCCCTGGCAATGCCAATCAAACACAACTGTTCCCTTGCCTGAATTTAAAGCTAATGTCATATCTACAATGAAAATAACCTTTCTCTTCTGTTTCTCCTTCAGAATTACTGACATTCATGTTGGGGAACAGACACAAAGGATCTCCTTCTACATCACTGTCAGCATGCCAGGTAATATCAGCGATGTTGTGCCCAAAGCTGACGTGGAAAATGCCATCAGGTGAGATTTTGCTCTCTGAGGGAGAAAATCCCCAACCAAACAACCAGATGAAAGGGTGGAAGGGAAAGCATTGCTTAAGTCAGCTGAGGCAAAAGCAGTGACAAGGAAGTCAATATTGCAGTTAAAATGGAAATAGTGGGATGAGAGAAACTAGGATGAAAACTATTATGACAGAAAGAGAACAGTCCATCTAATTGATGGTGTCTTGGACACCAGCCAATGTAAAATGCTTCAGCGGGGCTTGTAAAATTGCCAAAACACATCTCATTGCATCATACCTTGCCAGCAGATATAATTGCTCAAACTTTAAAAGGAACTATTTTATATTCTGAAATACAGAATACAGTAACAATGTCTGCATGCACACATGTGTTCTTCCTCTCATTAACGAAAAGTCAGTGCAAGAATTATTGTTAACAAGGACTCCAGAACAACAGTGTACTAGAAAGACAGCCAGATGTATTTGATTACATAGAAGAGGTCAGAGCAGGAGCTAGTTTCCACTTACAGGTGAATGAACAGCTCTTTTATAGCATGGTGTGACATCACTGTAAGTCATTGCTATAAAAATGATAAGTAAAAATGCAACTCTGCAGAAGATCATGGGTAATGTGCAGTGGGAAATGAAAAGGGCACAAATCTAAAAGCAGCATCAACATGAGATGGGATTGTAAAAGCAGTGAGATAAGTTGGTGAACTAAGGGGAAAGAATGTGGCTGTGAAAGTCACTCTTGGGTTAGCACTCAATAGCAGATAGAAATTTAGGGAAAAAACAGGCTTGGATGATACACTGGGGAAAGTATTTTCAGGGCAGTGAAAAACACAAGAATCAAAATTGTGTAAGACTGTAGGAGGGAAACAGGTAAGATATCAAAGCTGAGGTTTTATCTGTCATATGTAAGGAACTTTTAGATAGACAAGTAATGGTAAAGAGAATGAAGGGCAAAATACAAAGAGAGACGATAAGAAGGTTCATTTTATAAATGTTAAGACTGAGTTTAAGAGTCCATATGGAATCTGAACAAGTCAGTTAAGCTGCAATAGGTTAAGGGTTTAAGTTCCTGTGGTTGTCACTCACATGCCAGAAGGAATATGGGTTTAGCAGTGTCTCTTCTGCAGCCTTTTCAACTGAGCAGTTCAGGGGAAGCTTGGCTGGAGATTTATAAAACACTGGAGATTTATAAAACAACTGAAAACTCTTCCTTTCCTTCCAATAAGTGTGTGAAACTCTTTGAATTTTCATTTAATGGCAGGATGTCTCGGGGACGAATCAATGAGGCTTTCAGACTGGATGATAACACACTGGAGTTTGTGGGAATACTTCCAACCCTGGCTGCACCCTATGAACCACCAGTCACCATCTGGTTAATTGTATTTGGGGTGGTCATGGGTCTGGTTGTCATTGGAGTTATTGTCTTGATCATCACTGGGCAAAGAGATCGCAAAAAGTGAGTATTATTTTTTGATACTATGACCATGACCACTGGAAGATGTCCTGATAATTGAATCATCAGGACTTTTTACAACTTAGGTTGCCTAGTTTACCTGAAGCAAGTTAAGGAATGAAAGATTATTATCCCTCTCCCATCAGCAGTGATAGCTAAATGTTCATCTCCCTGTCTCCCAGCACATGGCAGCTTTGGCAGCTTAATGCAATTTCCCCATTGCCATCAGCTTACCCAGTGCTTGGTCCCAGGGAGCCACAGGGTGTCCAGGCTTCTGCCAACCCCACTGCAAGGAGGATGGGATGTCCTGCTGGGAACATGGTGCCTTCTCCAACAGCAGAGTTGCTCACATTTATCAGCACTTACAGTTTTCTGTAGTCTATTGTAGGCTGAATGTAGTAATGAAGTTTTCCTTAAATATTATTGCATTAACAACAATATAGCTTGGTTGGTTTTTTATGTCTCTCCACTAACAGGGTTTCTAAGAACATAGGAGGTTTACTACAGTTCTTCTTAAACCTAACTTGATATCTTTCTATAAAATATTGCTAGTGAAACACAGTATTATTTACAGTCAGGAATTCTGGGGACCCATAAGGACTTGAACAGAACAGGGACCTTCTAATACAAAATTAATTTTCATTACAGGAGAGCAAGGGAAAGCAGAGGTGATGCAGGATCAAACGGTGGAGAGGTGAACCCTTATGGTGAAGAGGGAAGAAGCAACTTGGGCTTTGAGCCAGCTGAAGAGACACAAACATCATTTTAAAAGGTGTGGGTACACTAAGGGCTTCTGTTTTCATTTCACTTTTAACAATATTGACTAGCAAAGGAGAAAAACACTATGATCATCAAACAATGTCTTCTGGTTGACCATTAATCTTCAGATTCATGAAGCAACTAAATCTGCTGTTTATGTGGTAACTAGAAAACAGGCATGGCTTTTCTATGAATTATGTGCATAACATTACACACCATTTGTGCTGCTTTTCATGTGTGCTGCATCCAACTTCTGTTCCCTGTGTCATGAGATGCAAAAGCCCAGAAGTATGCAGTTGTATACAGACCAAGACACACATAAAAATAACTCCTATACTCCTGAAGAACATCTTGATCTTTCCAGATGGAGACCTCAAAAGTGTTCTAAAGACAGTGACGAAAATAAACCTTATCAGAAGAAACTTAGTGATGAAGAACTCAATTTGATATGAAATAACTGCAATTTTTGCACCTTCAAGAAATCTGTATCAATGTAAACTGGATACTGGATAAAGACTAACAAGCACTGGAAGTTTATTAGGAAGTTATATTATAAGTTATTTTTCTAACTGTTTGCTTGATAAGTATTGTAGAGATGAAATAGCCCATGCTCCCTCAAAAAAACCTCTCTTTTATGTTGACATTAAAAATGGAAATTTCCTTAATACTAAATGATCAAAGTTATTTTGGTTGTTTTTCCCTATATCTTGGCCATTGCCTCCGCTATTACAAATATTGCATTACAAATGCTGTGCACAACAAATACAATTGTGCTACTACATACAAGGGGCAGTAGGCTGAGGCTTGGGAAGTTCTGTTTGCACCTGGAAAACAAAATGTGTTCACGTGGAGGACAGTGCAGCACCTAACCAGGCTGCATATTCTGTACTCTGTGAGAGGCTGTGGGATCTCCACCTTTAGCAGTGTTCAGAGATCAGGTAGACAAAGGTATGGCTGACAGAGCAGTGCCTATAACCCACTGTGAGTGAGAAGTTTGGCTAGATGACCTCCAGAGGACCCTTTCAGCCAGGTTTTTTGTGATTCTGAGTCTTGTAGTTCCACCACCATAGCTGCAACCATGCCAGCGTGGTTTTTTCTGTACACAGCCAGTCACTGAAAGTCACAAGGTGTCTGATACTCAGCCCTGGATTGCTGCAAAGAGCCAGTAGCAAACACAATCCTGCATGAAAAATGCTCAGAAAATGCATGGACTCTTAAAATCATGGGCTTCCAAAATGATCACAATCTGTAGAAAGCAGCCAAACATATAGCTGAAAAGTATATCTGGGCTCTACAAGTTCAGAAAACATTGATATAATGCTCCACATTCATTTCCTATTTAAGAGACAAGAGTGTTAAATGAAGCAGTTCAAAATGGTTAGCAGATGATACTAATTAACTGCAAACTAGACACTAATGCAAAGAAATGAAAATAATTTTTTTAAGTTGCTTATCTATACCACATATTCCATTGCCATAAAATCCCCAAATCTTAGTACTTGACCTGAACTTTTAGGATAAATAATCAACTATTTGAGGTCTTCCTACTTACTGTGAAGTAACACGAAAAAGGAATGGCAAAGCTGGAAACAATCAAATAAAGTAATTAGTCATGCCAGCCATCTTCAGATCTGTTGTTAACTTTTTCATTATGACAAAGCTTTAATTTCAATACAATTAATTTTAAAAGCTGTGCAATGAATCATAAAACACTATTGAGAATTGTCAACACAAAAAACCACTAAAAGGATACAGCAGGGTGTTGGAAGAACATAAATAAAAAGACGTTCATATGAAAAAACTCAGCTGCATGCATTAGCCCCACCAATAGCTCACAGTTTCTGTTCTGTGGGAGCTCTCAGGGTCTGCACTCTTTCCTGACCCTTTCTCTGAGTCGGCACTCCTTGGCCCAGGTTGGTCCACAGGCAGCATCCCACCCAGCCCTACCCCTCCCTCTCCCTCCCGTGCAGCCTCCACAGATCTCCAAAGTCATTTGCACGACCCCAAATGCAGCTTTCCCTGACACACACCTGCAGCTCCCCAGAAGACAAGGATGTGCTCTCTGAGCCAGCTGCCAGTGCTGGCACCAAGCAATGCTGGTGAGCCCAGGTGTGGGAGCCTCTGTCTGCCCAGAGACCTTAGTTCTTTCTCCCCTTTCCCTGCACCTGCACCCTGCATTTCTCATTCCTTAGGTTCAGGTGAGCTCAAACTAGAGCTGCAGAGAGGTCCCTTTTAGGGCTGGGCCAGCTCCATCAGGGAGTCCGCAAGCAGAATCACTTGGGCTCTTATGGGCATCGCACGCTGAACTAGCTCAGATATGAGGACAGGGAAAAGGATTTGTTTCAAAAATTACTTTAAAACCTCTTTATACATACTAGATCAGCATTTTACAACTGTCAGTGTCTAAGTTTAGATGCCTCTGTTATACTTACGTAGCTTCAGATGTATCTGGTATCTCAAGACTTGCTGAAGTTAGCACTAATTTTTGTGGTGCTGTGCACATTTGAAAGTTGGGTGCTCCTATTTAAGCACTAACATCAGAAGCCAAATTTCAGTGCCTCAGTAGTAAAATATTTGTCTAAGCAATTATATTAATAGCATTTTCATTTATCTCCAAATTTTTGCTTCTCAAGTTTTATAGAGATCAGCAAATTTACCATTTACTGTTGCAGTGACTATAGAATTCTGCATAAAACATTATTTCTTTGTTTCTACCTGTTATTGCAGGAAGCAATAACACTCTAGTAGATGCCTCGTATGTTGCTAAATTGAAAATATCCTAAATATACAGCTTAGTATTAATTTCAAATAAAATATATGCCCTGAGGGGCAAAACTAAAGTCAATAATCCTGGCAAGAAAATGGATATTATATTTTACCTGTAGTAATTTCTAAGTAATTGAAAGTAAGACTATGTCTATTTATGTTGCTGTCACTTGCAGTAGTTCTAAATTTGACTTTAGGTGTAAGCTTCAAATTATTAGGAAGAAAAACCACATTCAGACGAGTTATGATAATCAGAAAACCTACCAAGCTTATATTTCCCTGTTTACCTTTCCAGTTAAGGCCAAATAATGACAGTTTGGAGGCACTGAAGGAGTGCACATAATTGGTGTATATATCTCAGTGTCTGAGAAGTCTTTTGAAAAAATGCTATCAAAATAAATTCTATTCTTCTGCAGTATCATTCCAAATTCTGTCACCCACAGAGGGTCACAAATGCTTTCTCCATATGCTTCTTGGTCAACCCCCTGATTAAATGAGAAGAACACTAAAATACAGAATAAAAGGGTGGCTAATGTCAGGCAGATTTCAGGTTCAGCTCTTGTATAGCAGGCAGGGGATATGGAGCCAGCATGCAGAGTCATCTGTTTCTGAATCTTATTTTTCAAGCTCTGTTACCTTCTCTCAATGCCTCAAAAGAATGGCAACAGCTGAGAAAAGGCAGGGAGCTTTTCTGGTAGATAAATGAAGCAAAGATGACGGGTATAGTAATTTAATTTAAAAATAATTCAGGAATTGTAATTTGCATTAATTTTTCTTCATTTTAGCATGCAGAAGTTCATAGACAGTGATGTTGCTACAAATTTCTGCATGCTAAAATAAAGTTGTAGGAGGTAAATAACATTTAACTTACTTACCTGTCTTACATTGTGATGGTTTAGTCTTCTTTCTTTGCATTAATGTGTCCTCTAAAATAAGTCACTTTACTCATTTTCCTGACAATTATATTAAAAAAAAAAAGATAACATCACAGTCATTTTATGATGTCATCAATAATGTGCAAAACAGTTCTTTGTTGCTGGTAAAAAACAAGTCATGGTCTACAGACAGCTGATCAAAATTTAGGTGAAGAGGAACAATAAATCAGGGTAATTTTTGGCACAGAAGACCCAGATCTCAAAATCAAATGAGCATGATCAACCTCGGACTTAAAGCTCCTGGAAGACTCACGGATGGGATAACATATCCTCATTGTAAGGGCAGGGTTTTTTCACACAGACTTAGCTGCAAAACTGGACGACTCCTCTATGCCTGCTGTTCAAAATCTCTGCATTGGGAGGCAAATATTCTGTGGTGGCTAAGAGAAAGTGACCGTGGGGAGGTACCAGTAATGGTCCTGTAGTCATGGAAGAAATTTAGACAGTTAGTTTAGCTCAGCACACAATTTTTAAACTGTTAAAATTAGGTGAGAGGAATCTCATCCTGTATATTTTGTTGACGTTGAAGGGTGTTATGCTTAAATACATGTTTCTGAAAAAAAGAGGAAGCCAACCTGCCTTTGTGCCCCATTTCCTGTATTAACCATGTCCTGAACTAGATAATATAGAATGTATTACTTACAAGCAATGGCTTTTGTTAAAGGATATTTTCATTATGAGCATCAGTTCAACGATCAGCAGGGACTCCCAGTGACTCTTATTATTTTGTTTTCTCCAGTTTGCATGTGCAGATGTACACACATACCCCATACCAGCAATTGTTATCTGGTAGATCATGTTTGAAAACTGCTGTGGTCTGTAAAGTCTGTATCCTTGAGAAACTTTCTGCATACTGTCATGAAGCTCATAGGGCTGCTTTCCCAAAATGAGCACCTCCCACATTAAGACATGAAATGAAAGTCAAGAAATACAAGATAAGTCCTTTTTCACAAAACAAGATACACATGCAACATTAAACTGATCAGACTCTGAGAATATTGTCTAAAAATAAAAAGACTGACAAGTGTGATTCTGTACCTGAATGTAAAACAACTTCTACTGCAGGAGTAGATGAATTTAGGTGATAAAGTTAATAATAAAATATATTTAATGGGAACAATGTTGGGCTGAATTTTCTGCAGAAGACATGCAGACATCCTCTTATGTACATGTGTGTACACAGAGGGAAGGAAAAACAAAATGACAACTATAGGTATCTATGTCTTTCTAAAATAATAAGAAAATATGTACTGATTTTTCTGAGTGGGACATACACTTATTTGGTATCAGAAAGATTTGCAAATATTTTACAGTGTAAGTTACACATACCTTTAAAAACTAGATTACACAGAAGCAATAGAAACACTGAATAATATCATAATCACTAATTCATAATTAGAGCCTTGCAAGAAACAATTTTGGTTGTAACTGAATACATGTGATAAACGTGCCTACCCAAAAGAAAAAAAAATTGTGAAATATTTATTTCCCAATGATATATAATATTGGCTGTAATTTTTTTTTTAAAGGAATTTATAGGTTCTTTGATTTTCCTGCATCTTGAACACTGAAGCATTATAGTGTCACAGTGACACTAAAATGGCATCCAAATCCCAGCTTTCCTTGATGAGAACATTGAAAAAACAGGATTCTTTGTTCTCTGACATCTGCTTTTGGGATATGAATATATCAGATCTGTTCTTTAGCCCTTTAAAGGCTCATTAGCTAAAAACAATCAAACAAGAACAGACTGATCCCACTCTTCCCTTGTTTCCACTGCATCAATGGATAGTGTTAAAATGAGAAAAAGATCTTCTAAGGAAAAATAAAATTTCTCATTGAAGTTAATGCCAATATTGAAGTTAATGACAGCAAAGCCTGAGGCCAGTATTTAATTAATAGGCAAAAAGAAAATGTATCACCACAAAATCCAACTTCTGATTTAATTGTATATATTACAAACAACTTGTAAAGGGCATGAATGAGCTGTTTTTCTGCCAGAGTTGCTAACACTGGGAGACTAGCTGAGGTTAAAGATAAGAAGCCACCCAACATTCAGAAACACTTTTATCTGCTTTATTCACTGTGGTTCAATGCCAATCTTTCATCAATTTGACAGCTGCCAAAATTTTCCTGCTGGAGGAGCAGACCCAGATAAGTGAAATTCAAGCCTGTTCACAAAAGGTTTTCTTTCCTTTGACACCTTTTGCAGACTTTCAGAAACACTGAACAGACTCCAGGGATTTGGAAATCACAGCTTGAAACCACTGAAATAGAAGTTCAAATGTTTGAAATTCCTGGTGGAAAGTTATCTGCGAACAGATATACCTTTTGCTGAGACACAGAGTCCCAGCTCACAAAGACTCCCACAGCTGGGCAAGACTGATTTATGGTCTAGGCAGACTAAAGATTCAACTTGATCTCCACTGCCAAAGTTTACTTGACCATATTAAACACATATGCAGCAAATGTGGAGTGGGCAGAGTTTCTGTTTGCCCAAAAGAATCCTAGTGCTAAAATATCCAAATAGGATAGGGCTTCTTTGCATAAAAATATTAAAGAAGAACACAAGCTGTAACTGCTTTTTATAGCCCCTCAGGGTGTTAAATGTCTAACATTTCTGCTTAATAAGCTGATGAAATACAAATGTAATGGCATATATACATACAAATTCATATGTCAAATTCCATACATACCAAAGGCCCCTGCGTCTGACTTGCTGCTAAGTTTGGTGTGATGAAAAACTTCTGGTTCTGACCACTTCACTGGAAACTTGGTTCCTAGAGAACTTATATGCAGGTTATCCAGAACATGCCTAAAAGGCAAGAACCAAACTTGGTTGTGACCAAGTTTCAGTGAAATACTATTTACTGCTTCGTCCTTGAACATCATAAGGTTCCTAAAGAAAACCTAGAAAGAATCTCAGATTTCCAAAGGATAACTGAAAGAGGCATTACCTATAACCTAGAACAGATCATTGCTATCAACTTACTAGGGAAATAATGTAGAATCACAGAAACACCTGCTGTCAGGCCAACCTAGCCCAGCCTTCTGCTCAATAGGGTTACTCCCAGCATCAGAGCAGGTCAGCCATGGCTCTGTGTTGCTAAGTCCTAAAAGCCTCTAAAGATTGCCATCTTCCTGACCAGCATGTTTCATTGTTCCACCTCCCTCCTGGAGAAAGAACTTCTCTTACTATCCAGATTGAACTTGCTGAGTTGCAGCCTGTGGCCTGGGTCTGCTGTTACATGACCTGGCACAGATAAGACTTCCTTGGCTCCATTAGCTTTGTTACTGTAAGTGGCTATAGGCAGCTTTTAGATCCCCTCTTATCCCCCTCTTCTCCAGGCTAAGCAGCTCTCTCCCTCAGCCTCTTCTCAGAGGATGTGCTCCATAGGCTGCTTATCCTCTCCAGCTTCTCTTCATTGAGGCCACTGATTAAGATGCTTGGTCCCCAAATCAGGTGCAAATCTTGTACTCAAGATTGTACTTTGAGATTTCTTTACAAAAATGATTACTGATATCTCTCAGCTGTGATTTGCCTTTGAGCCTTAACTTTTTGAGACAGCTGAGTGACTCTATTCTCTGCTCTTTATTCTTATTGCATAACGACTTATTGTCATCAATGGAAAGCAAACACAAAGTGCTGTATCACACCCCAGGTCTTAACTTCCCTGGTAGCCAGCTGCAGCTGATCAAATCCAGTAAACTGCACATACACCAACATCAGAGCTTCACCAGGCTCCCAATTCCTTCATCCCAAGGTCAAATACTTTCACAATAAATTTGCTGTCAAACAGTTCCTAGCAGCCTTTAGCAGAGAAATGACAGAAATGAGTGAAAAGAACACAAAGAGGACCAAATAACATCAGGTATTTGCTAAGAATTACTGCCCTCTAGCATTTCAATGAATAATGATGTCTTTGATTGATGCAATTAAGTTTGAAACTGTTAGGGAAGATAAGTCACTCTCTTGTTTCACTTTTTGACTATTGATTGAAAAACATTCTGCAGCGCTATCCCAGCTGTAAAAATAAGGAAATTGTAGGATGAGAAACAAAGGTGAGAAACCCACATTCATCTAGAAAAACAGTAACAGAGTAAGAAACTAAACACTGTATTTTAAAAGGCTTCCTACTCCAAGCCCTTTTCAGTAGTGTCAGAATTTACCAAGGCATCAAAAAGTGAAAAGCATTGATTGGATTATTTGCAATGCACTACAAACAGAGTGAAAAGCAATTTAAGCAGCTTGATTTATGAAAAGTTCAATAGAAGCCTATTTCTGCAGATGATCACTTGAGAACATTTAGCTAGGGTTGTATTCTCTGTGTGTGTGCTCATTAACTTCTGTGATACTGTTTGCATCTACAGTTTTCAATCTGAAATCAAGCTCAAGTTTTATTTCTGCTTTCCCATGGTGCACAGCCAGTTTTCAGGAAACTGACTTTATATTTACAGCTTGAATTCTGCTACTTAGGTTCTCTGATATTCCTGATTTCTGAATCAGTTTGTGGTAACTGGTGAAGTATGGAGATAACAACTTTGTTTACACATAAAGGCAATTCTTTGAAAGCATCAACCATTCAACAAAAATGCTACCTGAGGGGAGTGCACCCCAACTGAAAAACAGAGCAAGTCTGTAGCATAAATTGTCAAAAATCTTCAGTATGTTTTTGTCTAGAGTTAGAAGGTAAAATATTTCTACTGCCTCTGAAGTGTAATGCACCAGAAATTTGGTTGCATCCACTGTAACAAATAACAGTTAATTTAAATAAAATAACAGTTTATTTCCCCAATGAAGGACAGTATTTTTGAAAGCTAAGTTTTACATAAACTTTTTAGGTACAAGTCCTTGAAAGGACTGATCCCCTCATCAAAACAACTTGAAATACTTACTTGCAAACTGGCAGATAAATGTGGGGTTTTCCCACCATTAAGGTCACACTCTTGTGCCGCTAAATCCTATTTCAGGTTTTGGCTACAACAAAGTAATTTCATCAATACTGAGTCTTCTTTTGATTGTCATCAATACCAAGTTTCAAAGTAATAAGGAGGACAGTCAATCTTTCTTGAAATGGAGTATTTGAAGTCTCAGATGGCATTCAGTTTCAGATGGAATACAGTTCAAATGACTTCTTTCAGTACATTGTATTGATATTTGAAGAACAAAACCTAGAGAAATGTACAGTAATTTCTATTTATTATTTGATTTTGTTTTCTTTATTTTGGGAAACATAATCATCCCAAACACTTATTTCTGTACAGTGTATGCTCAAAATTAGATTCCACCTATTTGTTGACTGAATACAAAGTCTAATGGCTGTTTGCTCAGCTACCTAAGGAGTCTTGGGAAGGGACCCTTCCTACCTTTTACCTTTCTGGAAGTATGTTGGACGTCTGTGCTGTGAAGTGGCACATTATGTCCTGAGCCTAGAGCCCACGAAGGCAGGCAGCAGGGTGTGCATTGCTGTAGACCTGTCAGCTCCACCTCGAAGCAGAGTTCATTAGAATGTAGAATATCCTGGAGTGGAAGGGATCATGGTGGGCAGTGCTGGTGACATGTGAGGTGAGTGCTGCTCCTGCAGAGCTGCCCTGTGCTGAGCCAGCTGTGTGTCTCTGCTCAGCAGCTTCCTGGGGGCAGTGCCAGCAAAGGCAGGGCAGTGTGGCTGATCCCGAGGGAACGACTGACCAGTGTTAGGTCACACCCCTGCCTTTCCAGCACCACTTCTCCTGTGGGATACCTTACAAAATCTCCCTGCCTGAACTGACAGCTCTCCAGAAATAGCACCAAAACCATCCAAGCATACTTCCAGAAAGCTAAGTTGTGCTGGTGGTAGTGTATAAATTTGGGAATTGATTCAAGGCGGTAATTTTCAGTGAGGTAGTACTTGTTCTCAGGGGTTTGTACACATGTAACATGTAACTGTTCCTTTTTTACTAATTAAAAACATCACATAACAAAGTACATGTCAAAATGCCTTGCAGAATGCCTTCCAGCCCTTATGTTAATAGATTACTTAGTTGTTGCATGAGCTGCAATGCTCCAGCTGGTCAAATAACAAAATATGTTGTAGATGTTGCAGGGAAAACTGTTACATTTGCCTCAGCCTGCTTTTCCCTCCTCAGCACCTGGGGTATGCAGTACAGGCTCCCAGCCCATCGGAGGTTCCTGCAGCATATTCTAGTGGAGCCTGATGGTTAGTACTTGCCTCCCAACAGTTACATCTGGAGTAAAAGGCTTTCACATTCTGCCCTTGCATTGGTTCTTCATCCAATTTTTACATCCATTCCCTTCCTTCTCTCTCACTCTTGAGACTCCTCTGTTCCCCCAGATTATGTACCTGCTACATGCCATTGTTTAGATGAGAAACTCCTGGACCTCTGTTTCCCCATTCAGGGAGCCACTGTCATGTTCAAATTCTAAGAATGAATATGACTTGAATGTGCCCCAGGTTCATTTTTAACACAATGTAGAGATTTTGTTGTTGACCAGTCACACCAAGCAGCATGTCCATGGCATACTCATAGAAAGGCTACACATTCACTGGATACTCAGCAAGGAGCCTTGCTGAATACAGACACAGTGTACATTCCTGCCTGGGTAGACCACACCATAAAAGCACCTTCTTTTCCCTAATTAAAAAAAAAAAGAAAAAGAAGAAAGATAAAAAGGAGTAACTTGCGAGAAACAAAGAAGCAATGAGGTTGGGATTGATTTCAGTGAGCTTTAGGCTTTTATAGTGTAATGTCCAGAAAGAAGGAGACATGACTCATCCGAACTCCTTTAAGGACTACATTAGAACAAGATGAATTATGCCTGAGAAATAATTCTTTCCACTGAAGAGAGGGTCTAGGTAAGTGGCTGTGGAATACCACTATAAATATTTAAAATTAGATGAGTTCTATCCCAGCCCAGACATGAAGCAAGTTGTCTGCAATTTTGTTTTGTTGCACAGATACAGATTTATAAGTGGGGAGATGAAAAGTTATTAACCTCATGTCCCCTCCAGAGGCTGTACAGTTTATTAGACCCAATTACTGCCACATGTAAGAGCTCTATCCACTACACTTGGTTCCTTTACATTAAGGAGAGATGATGTATTTTCCATTGTCTAAGTATTTCTGAAATACTGAAAAATCAAAAAGATTCTCGCTGTGCTCTATATTTGCACTATTTTTAATCTTTGTGTGGTACTCCAATCCTAAATTTTGCTATCCAACTTTACTTCTTTTAATGGTTTTCCAGAATGGGCTGTAAATTCTGGTTTTCAAAGTTCATTCGGCAGCTATGCCTCTATATTGCAGGGAGGAAGGAAGAAACCTAGAAGCTCGTTGCAGTGAAGTTTGAAGGAAATTTCTTGTCCCCTAAAGGTAAATGGAGCCAGTGGTATCCAGCATATTTGGGGACTGGGACATAACTGCCTTTCTCAATCTTTTGGCCACACTTGAATTTCATTGTGAACCTCTTGTGCAGGTCTAAGGAAAAGGACAGTGAGCCAAGGCTCCAAAGTATCATGTTTCATCTCAGGAGGTGGTGGCTGAATGAGAGCAAGTAGCAAGCCACAAGAAGAAAACATGTTTACACAGCAGATCCAAGAGGAAAGCATGGATGAGGTTGTGTCTCTTGCAGAAAGAGACATGGACAATTATTTCTGTAGTCATCTCCTTGTGTACATGACTAGTGCTGTGATGCTGTCCATCCTTGCTCCTAGTCAGCTGCATCCAGACCACACCCAGTGAGCACAGTGCTGAGTTTGCTCAGGGTTGAGTTCTTGTCTGGGTGAGCTGCTTTTACTCCACATTTATATCATAAAACCGTCTCAGAGGATTCCTCTAGACTGACCTGCAGAAAAAGCCACACTGGAGCAAACAACATAGGACAAGAGGTGAAAACAAAAAAACAGAGTCTGGGGGGAAATGCACCTTCTGTGGCTTTGTTCTAAGCCTATTTTAGAGGTGCAAAATTCGTTCATTTATGTAGAACAGGCATTTTTTGAAATACAACTATCAATACCAAGTCAGCACAAGAATTTCTAACACTTATAATACTACAGCTATTTGAAGAGCATCAGCATCCTCTAGCTACACAGAAGAGCAAAGACAACGAAAACCATTCTGTAGTTGCTCATATGGAAGCAATAAAGGATATGTAGGACCTTCTGACAGAGCAGCTGCTCAGACTGGACGTAGGAGATATTACCTGCATACCAACTACAAAGAGAAATATTTGGCTTATAATTCACAGGCTGGTTTCTGAATAAAGTCCAGCAGGCACACATAAAATGCCAGACATTGTAAATATTTTCAAAACTGCTTTTAAAAAATCAGAGGGTAGATCTGGGACTTGTCCTGCATATGTGGTTATTTGCCATGAGATTACAGGGAAACCACTATCTCCCATCTGCTTCTCCTCATCAGCAGCTCTCCTTGCCCTAAATGTCTGAGTGCATTCTGTGGCATTGACTTTTTACAATACAGTAAAGGATTGATGATCCTGCTGCCCTCAAGCTCTGTCAGGAGCTCTACCAGAAGCAGTTTGCTCTGTCTCCTGCAGACCATGACACAGCCTTAAACCTGGGAGGTACACAGTTCTCCTCTAACCTTATCATTATAATGTAACCTTCTGGTTACATAACATTTAAGTAAACTAAATAAACTGAGAGTTTCCAAGTGGGAGAAACAATCCAAACATGCTCTGTCGGATTAGTTCAGGGAGCGCTGATGAAGTCTTTTCAATGGCAGTTCCCTTTCATGTAGCATCATTTTGATAAACAAGACTCATTTACCTAAATGACTTTTTCTTTCCCTGAAAACAAATACCTTCATGCCTTCAGAGGTCTGTGGGCAGTTGCTGATGACAGTATCTATAATTATTATCATTATTAGGACAGCCATACCCAGGATACCATTGCTGTAGGTATAGCGAACGTGTAAAGTGGAAATGCAAGCTCTGCCCAAAGAATCTTCTGTTTCTCCTGAAGATGGGTTCTATAAACTCACTCATGCTTAGCAATACTCTGCTCTTCTGCCAATGTCAGTTCGCTGACACAGGAGTTCTCCCTGCAATGAAAAAACAATATGCTAAAATTGTGAAAAACTTGTGCCCTTTCAGTACTTAAAAGGGCTTATCAGAGAGATGGAGACATACTAAGGCCTGTAGTAACGAGGCAAGGAGTAATGATTTTAAACAGAATGAGGATAAATTTAGACTGGACATAAGGAATATATTTTTCATGAGGAGGGGGGTGAGATGCTGGAACTATTTACCCAGAGAAGTTGTGAATACCCCATCCCTGGAAGTGTTTGAAGTCATATTAGATTGGGGCTTAGAGCAACTTGATCTAGCGAAAAACATCCCACTCCATGGCAGGGACTAGATGATCTTTAAAGGTCTCTTCCAACACAAACAATTAAAAGACTCAATGACTCTATGAAAGATTCCTTTATTGGGTTATACTTATATACGTAATTATGCTACTTTTTTTTTTTTGAGTAGTTATGCCATGGTCTAAGATGAACATTTTAAAAAATTGACACATAATTGTCTGGATTTTTTTATCACTTGGTGAACACTTAAACAGCCTTTCTCCTCCACTGTGCAGTGTGTTAGAAAGCCAAATACTCTCAGTCCATGCTGTAACAGGCAATGATACTACATTTCCCTTCAGTGACCGCATGAGGAGATTGCATCTACTTTTTCAAACATTACATGGAAGCTTTCCAAATTGCACAACCCTAGACTTTCCAAACAAAGTTCTTAGTGTGACAGACGACAGGAGTTACTGCGACAGAGAAAGAGGCCTCTAAAATAACCTCTTGTACAGAAATAATAAATATTGTTATTTATGGTTCCTTTCACAGGATACTAGAAGAGTCTAGATTTTTCAAGGAAGTCTCTGAATTTTTTCCTGTGAGACAATTATTATGAGACAATCTATTCTGTTTCATTCAAATGGTTTGGCATACATCTAACATTTAAAATGTCATGTCATCTTACCAAAAAGGGAAAGATGGATCTGATGTATAATTTTGACAGATCTGGACTCCCTTCATCCTGCACTGGCCTACTCACACACATAGATACAAAAGCACAGGAGCGCTAGCAAGGCAGATTTAATCTTGAAATAAAAGTACAAAGCTTGAAATCCCAGCATCGCTGGAGTCAGTGACAAAACCCTATTGATTTAAATGAAATCAGGATGGTTTTTGTATTAATGCATGAGTCAAGAAGATAAATTTTATCAGATTTAAGGATTTCAGGAAACTTTATGCTTGATACACAGGAGATTATTTAAAAAGAAATATATTCCAGAAATATTGCCTAATCTTTACTAGATTAAATTTTCCACGGTGTGGAAAACATTTAAGCAGTAGATGGCTGCATATTGATTAACCTTGGCTTATCATCATTCCAAGGCAGCTTTCTCAAGTAAGTACTTGGTACAAATCCTTCATTCCCACAAGATAAACAGCTCTTGGTTTAAATATCGTACATGACTGCAAATTAAATTGGTCACTTAAAACAGGGAAAGGAATTAATCAAAGACCCACTTTTTAGAACACCACTAACAGAAATGCTCATGGTTAAAACATTTCTGCTTTTACTTGCCATGCATAAAAATACAGCAGCAATTTGTTGTGGAAAATTGCATTTCAGTGAAGAACTCTTTTTGCTAGGCATTGAAATTGTTCCTTCCTCCATAGTTGGTTTCATCGAGTAGGAGGTTGGAGCAGCTGTTCAAGGATGTCCTCGTGTGCCATCTTGGGTACAGTGATGGACACCAGTGACTAATGGCTGCCTGAAAACTACCCAAGGTTGATCACAAAACATCAGTCGATAGGCTCAGCACTCTTCCCTGTACAATGCCAGATGAAACTGAGAAGCTAAGTGAACATGCACAGCTGAACTACCACTCAGAGCAGCTGGCATGATGGATCTGTGTCACAGGGGCCAACAAGCCTCTGTAGATTTAAGGTGCTGGACTGGATGTCATGTCCATCAGAAAAATAAATGGGGGGAATAAATTATAAATTTGAATATGGCCACAGAGGGAAGAGTTCCTTTAACAGAGATCTCAGTAGCACAAAAAAACTGATCGTTCATAAAAACAGGTGAAACAGGTAGCTCCTGATGTTTGTTCTTACTACATTCCAGAAATCAAGATCTTAATTTTTTTTTCAAGAAGAGTTTAAAGGTTTTGTTTGGTGTATATGTGACTTCTCCTTATGCAATCAAGACTGCAAAAGTCTCAGTCTGTCAACCCAAAGGAAAAAACCTGTAAATATGCCACCTTTTTATGAATGTCTCTCTGCTCCTTCATCTATCTTAGAGCCCTCTACTCAGGCTCCTTAAGCAAAGCTGCCTGTATCATATATTTTTACATAACCATGAATGCAAGTGTTTAGGAGCATATCTCAGCTTACCAATTTATCATTTTCTTTGAGTTGGTGGGGTCATGTGCTGCTTTCTTCATCCACAACTGTATGCAATCTTATGAGTTATGAAGTGCAGACACTTTACCTCAAGTTAAAGTGGCTTTATTTGTTGGTTTTCTTGTAATAGTAAATTACAATTAATTGGGGAATTAGGAGTAATCAAATAATTTCAGTCTGTTCCAAAGCAATTTAAGCATCCTCTATCTCAAAGATTCTTCCCTTCCACATTTCTATAAAGTACATAGAATTAAACTCAGCTAGTATCCAGTGTGAGACACACCAGGAAACTTATCTCTTCCAGGCAACTCCTGTATGTTGTGCTGCCTTGGTCTCCAGTGAACTCCTGAAGCTGTTTCTCATTTAACAACTTGGAAAATGTGCTCTTTTCTGCCCCTGATGGATATTAATGAAAAATATCTTATTTTAATTTGCTGAAGGGAATTTCTCCATTTGTGAACCTCAAAAAGAAAAAATTAAACCATATGCAGGATAGGGATGCCCTGTCTTTGGGGAAAATGATTGCTAAAGCTGAGTAGAGACTGAAGCTATGCAGGATTCATGCCTCAGCAGCTCTCCCGTGCTGTCTCTGCTACTGCAGTTGTAATGGTGTTGATTTAAAACCGGTTTGCACACGCACAAGAGGCAACATTTGTTAGGAGAGATTTTATCTTTTTATTAATGTAAATTAAATAGTTGGGCAAAATGTATAGTTTCTGTGTACACAAGTTCTTCTTCAGGCAGATATAAAAAAAAAGGCCCCTGGATACTCTCTTAGCTATTGCACTAGGCAGTGACTGCTGTACATTTTATTCAACCTGCCAGCCAAGGATGGTAATAAAAATGGAGTTGTACAGAAGACAACGAGGCTTCTAGAGCAATGTTTAAATCTGCTGAGGTAATTCTAACATAGATCCTGAAAGGTGTCAGGACTGTCTGCAGTCATGTCTTTGAAGATGAGATATGTGGAAGACTTTGGTCATGGAACAAAAGCATTCTGCAGGGCATACTTACCCTTCCAATTCCCTTACTTTCTGCCAGCCAGAGTGATTTTCTTGTGATACACAGTATTTATTGTTCCTGACAAGCTGGATAGCTGAATTGCCTCTACGTTCATGGTTGCACTGAGCCACAGCCATATTCAGGGCTGACTTGTCTGGTGGCAGCCCCTGGGGCAGGACAGGCTTCTGTGCTTCCAATTTTGAAGACAGAGAAAATAAATGATAAGGCAATGCAGCACAGGCTGCAATAAGAATTAACACACAATATGTACATGATCACTTATATTTTCAACCTGTATAATGATTAATCAAATTAAAGCTCAGAAGATAGACACAGGCATGCAGCTTTTTTCTTTATCCATTTGGAATGGGTGAGGAAAACAGCCCAAATGGATGAGGAAAGCAGCCCGGCCTCTGCTGTCCGCATGTGAGAGACAGGCGAGGACAGAACCAAGGTCCATGATAATGACACCAGAAGCAATTAACTCTGAGTGGAGACTGACACTGCTGTCAGAGGAAGCTCTCATTACCAGATTTATGGGATACACCTGACTTGTGTCTCAATCCTGCCACCTCTCTGAACTCCTGCAGTTCCTGTGCTCCGGACACCACTTGACCAAGTTGTGCTTTACTGTAACCAGGTATGATGGGGTACTGTTGTATCAAAAGATCCCATCAGAGTATTTAAAAAAAACCTTTGTGGTTTTTTTTCTTTTTAATGGCTTTTGATCAATAGTAATGTTATCATCAAGCACAACAAGCAATAATCAACTTTATTTATTCCTAATAATATTTAGGAATTTTATTTATTTGTTTATTCCTAATCACTGAAAGCAAAAAGCTATGTTAATTCTAAACCTCTCCCTTTCCTTTACAGGCATTTTTGATGTTTCTCTGCCAAGCATGCTGGATATAAGGAATCTCACTCCTTGGTGCCTAACTTTCCCTGGGCAGAGCTAAACGTAATTGGTATGTAACTATGGGATTCATCTTACAAGGTTCTGACCCATCTTCATGTGAAAAATGTACGGAAATGTCTATCTCTCATCAAGGATTGTTGAGGATATCTGCACAAATGACTGGGATGAGAAGCCTGGCATTAAAGTTAGGTGACATCAATCAAATCATGGGCAAAAGCCTATCTAAAATGAAGGCACTGCAATGCATTTAGAAATCAGGAAAATGTCAGACATCACAATTCTTTAATTAAGACCAGAGAGGACTACACTTGAAACACTGACAGCAAAAGATGAGAGAAAATAAGAATGACTTAGGAGAAAAGCTGAAAATGCTACCTATTTATTTAAGTATCACTAGAAAAGCACTGTAATGCACTGTCAGGAAATAATGCCAGGTGTCCTTCAGCGGGCTGTCATTCCTTTAAATCAAGTCCAAGTGACCATGGCATTCTATGAATGCTTGTTTTCTGTTTATTGATGTTTCTTAATTTAAACAAGAAGAAAACACTGAACCTGATTAAACCCAGTGAGCCAGAAGACACAAAATCTGCAAACAAAAAATCTCAATCTCATCTCACCAAGCTCCAATGAGATACTAATTTTTTACAGAGGTATCAGTCACAGAGTCCTCTTCACTTGACTAGAAGTAGATCTGTTACTCATCAAGTAATGCTAGTTGGTGGTTTCTGTTAGTCATATCTGACTTAGGTAGAAAGAACTTTATAGCTTGAGGCCTGAGTTAGGCAGGACTTAAATCTTAGACTGCGTTTGTGGCTTTATGGAATAATGACAGAACTAGAGTTGCCTGCAGTTGTCAGAAAGATGGGAAAAAATATAGTACAGAGTTTAAACTGTTGTCTCTTTAGAGCACCTAGTGACATCAGAGTAAATTGATATTCAGTAAACGTATTTATGGGCTGATGTGCACCTCCGACATTAGGCCTTCGTAATTTTTAAAGAGTTTTGAAGATTAAATTGTTCCTTCATTTCTTGTGGGGTTTTTTTTGGACATGATCAGAGTGTCATACTCTGATGGAACTTTCATCTTTTTGTGTGAGCAGAAGAAACTAGAAAGCATTGAAAAAATAAATGGTGTATAGAATTATTATAATGGAAATTAATTTTCCCTTGTCCAACCTGCCAGGGAAAAGAACTGGTCCAAGATGAGCACATCTGTGTTTCACTGCTGGATGTATACTTGACTATTGCAATATTCTGGACAGACTTAATCTGTAATCTGGTAGAGATTCATGTCTTGATTTGTGTCCATATATAGAGTTTTCCATGTCCAACACTGGCTGAAAGCCCCAAAGCATTTCCTGAGTAACTGAGTGGATCTTATTATTTCCTTTGTGCTTGCAGTAGTATTATTGTGGTTTTCATAATGATGACTGTGCCACTGCCATCTAGAGAGAGCCACAGGTGACAGTCTGAGATTCAGCTCTGATGTGCATATGCGGAGTGATTATTATCTGCAGAACTGCATAGCTATTATACCTCTGGGAGCATGTGCTGGATCACTTCAGGTTCCATAAGGCCTGTGCAATACATAACAATGACAGGATATGTGTGTTCTCTCAGTGAACTTCATGTGCTCTGCTGCAGTCTTGGTCTGACCTACACGAGCCACTGTCCATTGCAAAGACAGTGGATGCCAGGCACCAGCAGAGGTGAAAGTGTTTCTCAGGCAGGAAGCTCCTGCTTCCTGTGGTTATCAAAGGACAGAGGAAGTGCCCTCTGGCTCCCATGAAGGGACCTTTTGTTCCCAATGTTCTTTGTAATGGCATCACTCTGTAGGCACCAGCTCCTCTGTGGGAGACGAGAGGTATAATGCTGAAGTGATGAAAGAAACAGAGGCATCAAAGGTGCAGGATGTGAGCGTGCAAAAGTAAGGCCTTGTACAAAAGGGACACCTCGGGTCAGCTGGGAAGAAAGCGAGCGAGAAAGGCTTGCAAAGGCTGGAGAGGTGAGGGATTTGAACTGAGAGGGAGGCAGAAAGAAGGCCAGAGGGATGGTGACACCTCTGATGATCAAACTGAACAGATGAAAGGACAAAGTTAAAATTGTGCTGAGAGCTTGTAGAAGTAGCTCTGTGACTAAATATAGACTGTTCCTCACTATGAGAAGTCAGTATTAGCCTTCTAATCCTGATTATATCATATGACTCGGGAAAATGTAGTCAATTTGTTCTATCCAGATGTGGTAATTAATATAGCTTCATTTACTGAACCTGTTTTAGAAGTACCCATAAGAAAACTGTCATGTCCCTGCTTTTTAAATTTCACTTTCAAATATATCTTCTCTGAACTCAAGCAGATAGTAGAAATGAATCATAAAGACTTAGCAGAACTCAGAATGTTCATCGGCGGATTTGCATGACTGATGGAACCCAGGCATAACAGACCATGACATTCAAAACAAGTTATGCTGCTACATGTTCACAATGCTGTGGCTTTCAAGTCTCACTATCAGAAAAAAAAAGTCAAAAGCTTCTTTGTTCATAGCTTCTCTCTAAGGATTTATTATTATTTCTTCTCAAAGCTCCATTCTACAGCTCTTGTGTTTTTGTTTTCTGTGTCTTGACAATCTGTGTGTTTCCTAAAGCCCTGGATTTTCACATCAACTGCACAAATAAAAATTCCAGCTTTTCTTTCTTTTTCTTTAAGTTACTTTCTGATTAATAGAGAGAAACTAGGAAATAGATGTAAATATACAGAAAAGAAAAAAAAATTTAAAAGAGCAGGAAATACAGTTTTTAAAATCCAGTGATTTGAAACACAATCCCGTTAAATTTGTTGGAGGCTGTGTAACGATGCATGAATACAAAGTCAGACCCTACTGTTAGTCCTTTTATTTAAGAGATAAAAAACATCATAACTTAAGGCACTTTGTCTCTTTTCTTGTCATCGTTACCACCTTCTCACTTATGAATGTCAATAATTAAGTTTGGCAATAAAACTAAGATTGAAGATATCACTATTGCTGTAGCATTTATTGAGGAGGAGATAGATGAGAAAATAAACAGAGAAGAAAATCTTCAAATTTACTTTTATCCTTAACTCTGTCAACTCTTAACCTTCTTGATCAAGCAACTGCTGTGCTGGAGGACTTGGGTTGAATTGAGAACAAGCAGCACTTTTTGGCATCCTGGTGTTCTGTTTGTCTCTGGGTCTGTGAAATCCTGCCTTTGTCAGACAGACAGGAGGTCCAGCAGGTGCTGCTGGGACACCACACTCTTGGTTTTCTGACTGATATAAAGTCTAGATAAAGGTAAGAGCATGTAAAGAACTCAGATGCACATCCCAATTCATTCATTTAGAGGCTGCCTCTGTAAAGGTGGGCTGAACAGGCATTCCCAAGCAGGCATCTGTACCCCTGACCCAAGCTCAAAAGAGCAGAGCTTGGGACTTGCCTGAGAGAAATGCAGTTCATCACCACTTCTCACCCTGCAGAGCAGGTACAGCTGTTCACAGGCCAGGCACAATGTTTGCCCTGAACTCTTTTCACTTTTTTGAGAAGGGTGGTGGAGAGGATTTTGGGATCTCTAGGAACGGGGGACCTCCCACACACCAGAGAGCTAATTTTGATGGTGTTCCCTTATCCCTCTGGAAATGAGCCTTTTACTTAATAGACATTTCTGCAATGGCTGTAGCCAGTATTGCTGCCAGCATCAGCCTTCTTGGCTAGCTGGGGACACAGTGGATCATGTTCAGCTGGCTTCAGCTTTGTTGAAACTTTTTAATTGACTCTTTTAGTCCATGAATCAGTGATTAAGAAACACTGCTTTCAATTACCCAGTGGTCACAATCTCGAGGTGGTTTGGAGCCATCTGTACAGAGACAGTCTCCTTGTGCTCCACACATCTCTGTTAGCAACACCGGGAACTTATTTAGGAACAAATTTAGAGTAGATACGGCACATTTTCATGCATGCATTGTTATCTGACATAACTGAAGTGTTCAATATGCAAAAATTCTCTTTTTAGTTCTTCTCTTGGCTAAGCCATCCATGACTGCTAATAGGGTGTTTTCTTGTCCTTGCAGCTGACTGGGGCTTTCATGGCCTTATTTGCTGTTGTAACAAGTGATTTTGAAGCTACATGAAGCTCTTCAAACTACTGTAACAAATCAACTGACAACTCTGTACATTATTAAGAATTCCATAATGATGAAACCTGTGGTAATAGTACATAAGCCAGTATCATTAATTTCAATTTTCAAAATTGATACAGGCAGTTTCACAATCATAAATCAAGTTCCCAACTGCTTACAACTACATTTTTGGATTAACTTTTAATTTTGGGTTCATACTTTTTTATTTTAAACTGTAAATGCTTAAGACCAATCAATCTACATTGTTCTACTATTTCAAATAATCAAATTTTAAAAGGCTGAAGCCCAAATATCCAGAAACTGCTGTTCCCTGTACCAAACATGGTCTTTCACTGTTATGCACGTACACAGATATGAGAGAATTCCCTTCTGAAAATGTGACACCCAGGGGGGTACTGTTGTACAAATGTCCCTCTCTGTCTATACAGATAAAAAACTAAAGTCCTGAAATAACTGCAAGTTAATTGGACAAAAAATGTCAGAAAAGGATGTTGAAATAAATTTTGCAAGTGAAATCACATTGTTTAGAAAAAGAACTATTAATATAAGAGTTTAGCTTCTAAAACTCTATTGTTTTATGCTCACTCATATACTCTCTTTTACTCAATTTCTGTTGCTCCTACCCATCCAGTTCATGGGACATCATGACTAGAAGGGTCTTACAGCCTGAGATTAGAATTTAACTTGAGATATTATGAATAAAAACAAAAAATAATTCCATCTTGTTTATTTGGTAGATAAAAATGTCACTTTTTGATCAAGCATGGCTGATGTAATTTAGTGTAATTTATTTCCCCTGGTTAAACTAGAAGCTACATTTTACACCAGTTATGATGCTGAAAAAAGCTTAGCACACACATGAAAATGTATAAATTTAAATAATATAAATGTGTACTGTCTTAGCCAAAGTGTCCTAAAGAAGAGTTGCAGACACAAGGGATGGCATCAAATATTTCTGGATATTCCCATCCTCTCTGTACAAAAGACTTTATAGTCCACGTGTAAACTCTTTCTTTCCACTTCAGTTTTTCCACATTCTTCCCCAGCTTCTGGCTTGTGTTACACAAGGCCAGACCAAACACTCATCAAGTCCAGGAACCTGTCACTGGCAGCATTCAGTAATAAATACAGGGGAAAAATATATGGTCACGGCATCTGTGCAGTATCAGAGAATTCTGATCCAAAGGTGGTGCCTAATATATACCTAATACCCCTTGAGAGGTATATTTCTTCTGTAAATTCATTGTTACCTTTTTAAGCAGATAACTAAAATCTATAACATCCTTCAGTAAGTAGTCCTACAGCTTAACTACCACTAACAATATGAACGATCAGCTTGTTTGGCTTGTTTACAGCCTATCTTCCTTCAATGCCTACCTGATAATTACTAACATCTGCTTGGCTTTTTAGATCATGTTTAGTACTGGGCTGTCTCTGTGTGAGTCTGTGTTAGGTCAAGGTATCATTTACCTTGTGTACATTGCTTTTCAGTCATCTGCACAGAATTTCAAATGCCACTTTATTGCTTTCGTATGTTAGCCCAGAGGGCTCTTGTTAAATGTTTACTCCCTCGGGTGAGTACACAGACACTGATCAATGTTCTTCCTGTCTCCTTATGCAGTGAAATGGTGGAGCCCTGTGAGCTTTTCTCTTTAACATGTTATCCATCCAATCTATTAGTCATTGTCAAGCCTCTCCTTTGACATCTGTTCAGCTCTCAACATCTTTCTTCAATTATAGTCACCAGAACTAGACACAATATTCTCTTGGTGATCACAGCAGTGTCAAAACATGTTGAGTGCTTTTACTCAATATGTGCCTTCTTCCATGTCCAAGGATGCCATTAGCTCCTTTGGCCACAGCATCACAGTAGGGATTTCTGTTCAGCTATCACGATCCTAAAGTCTCTTAGAAACACTGTTTTCCCAGTCTCCCATCCTGAAACTATAGCATACACTTTTCCCTCCTTAACTGAATTATGTACTCCTGATATAAATATGCTAATTTAACTTAGATGTGTCATTTGGTGCCACAACATTGAGGGAGGGAGAAGGAGAAAGGAAGATTGGAATGACACTTAGGATCAACCAGGCAGTTAAATGTTACATATCTGTCATGGGCTTGCTCCTGGGCAAGGCAATTATTGCCAGGTCATGAATTAGTGCAGTGCTCAGTAATTCACTCCAACAGCCTCTGCTCGTGGTGGGGCACTCTGTCACCAGCACTCCAGCAAGGAATCTGTGACCACTTCTCACATCTGCTTGTCTCACTGCCCACAAAATTGGGATTGATGGAGGCTCCGGGAGGAACCCGAGTCGGGTATGTGAAACTGATGAAAAGGAACAAATTTGAAGTTATACTTTTCTCATGACATTAAGTTTTTGAACAAATACGCTTTGTGCAGCTGCATCTCCTGACACAAGGCACGGCCTTGGATTTCCTGAATGTGGCACATTTGAAAGGCAATCAGACAGTCAGGGGACAGATCCTGCTCTTGGCATTGAGGCCAAAATGAGGAGTAGAGTTAGACAGAGAAAATTAAAATATTAATTTTATGTGCTTAATTCTGCTTTAAAATAAATGGTAATCACATAGATATATTCCAGATAAAATTCAAGCTAGTGTCTGATAGAATTGTGAATGTGAAAGAAAAAAGACTTTATCTAAATTCCATGACAGTCAATTAAAAATATTTCCAGAAAGCTGAAGCTTCACTAATAGGAACTGGTTCTTTCTTTGCTGTAAATATCTTAGAATCACAGAATTATTTAGGTTGGAAAAGAGCTTTAAAACCATTGTGTCCAACCACAAAGTATCAGTATCAGTAGCACTCAGCAATATTAGGATAGGACAGGAAGACGAAGTGTAAACTTAGGATAACTGGCATATTTCACAAGAAACATGAATGGAACAAATTTCATGGCTAACCTGAAAAGAATATTGTCTTGGAGGAGGCATTGTTTCCTCAATATTCACTATCTTAACAAATTGGATTTTCTCAATCCTAATTGACCCCCCTTCACTTTCTTCTTCCTAAGAGAGAAAATACCACAGCAGATTGTAAATTAATGTAAACACAATATAAACTATTCTAGTTGGATGATTTTTTATAATTTTGTGCATCAAGATATATCAGTCATAGCTTCAGGTTTGTCAAATTTTAAGAGAAAGGTAGTAAAAAGTCTGCTTGGTGTGTCTAATATATGGATCAAATTCCTTAACAAGACTCAGCCCTACATGTGAGAAAGCATCTGCTTCAGCTGCAGGAGTACAGGGCAGAAGGGGAGGAAAAAAAGGAGGAATTAAGAGGAAAACACCTTAAGTGCAAGCCCAAAGCCTACCTGTGGCATTCATAATTTTGGGAAGGTGATGGAGTTTATTCTCAATGAGCTTCCCTGCAGTTTTGTAATGGGATGAAACTCACAGTAGGAGTTCAAATGTATGAAAAGGAGAGAAAAAATTAAAATAAGTTGCCTGGAACATATATTCCCAGTGGGAGATCTTTTGAGTGAAAAGCCATCCTTTTTTGATACACAGTCATTCCTTAGGCAACAAGGATAATATAACCATCTCCTCTGCGCAGCTGAGGGATGAGATTCTGCTCTAATTACACCTCATCTGAGGTAAATTCTGAAGCCAGTTATTTACCTCAGATGAGAGTAAAGCCTCCACAAGAAAAACATCCCTATCCAAGGCAGTGTGTAAACATATGTCAATGTTAATTACTTGCTTAATTCCTCCTTGGAAGGACACAAAAAAATGCTCAATGGTAAGCAAAACTGTAGGGGTTGTTTTGAATATAAACACTCTTAAGCCTGCAGATAATTTTTTCCTTGAAATGAAACTAGGATTTGATACCCTGTAATTCAACCCAAACCAAGTGTGCCTGTTGTTCTAACGCTTAATGTCTAATCAAGTTCCAAAGAAGAAAATGAGAGTGGCAGTGGAAAATCTTAAAATAGCTTATTTTAAAAATATATTGCATACACCTTGGTCACATTCATTACCAGAAGTGTTTGATTTTGTCAGAACAAAGAACCTTTTCCTGTAATTAATTAGTGATATTTTATGTCTGTTGTGACTCCTTTAAAAGTTCTTCTGGAATTGTTTTCTCCTCCATTATATTTCCCTAAAATAACATCACAATTACTTTTATTGCCATTTTTTATTAACACTATTTATTACTACTATTAACATAAAAACACCAACTATAGAAGCTGTAATAATGAATATATGATCATTGTCCTCTATATGTTTTATATGTGGGCAAAGGGGGAATAGCCACCCCCCTCCAGGAAATTTCTCAGGCATTACAGGGCAGGTACTTGCCCTGACTGACTGCAGGAGTAACTACTATGAAGTTAGAAGTTAGTTCATCAGAGCTTAGAGAAGCTGTCACTGCAATTAAAATTTTAAGTTTGATAGAAAATATAAAAAATCTTGTCATTCCCGCTGAAGTTCATGGGGCTCGCAGGGGTGCAGGAAGCTAGGAAAAAGGATGGGGGAGATGGAACTTCAGCTACTTTATTTTAAAGCACTATTTTCAGGTCCTTTTCCTGGCACTGTCATTGTGTGATCTTTACATAACTTCCTAAGCTACTGATGCTTGAATTAATCAGATCAATTTCCTGAACTGCCAGGACTGATAACGTTGCTCAGGTGCGACCAGGTGCCTAATCACATCAGCTCTAACACTGGGACCACTGAGAGCCCAGACAGCATCAGCTGAAGCCATGGAATGATTACAATCTACACTTAGTGGGGCTTAGAAAATAGGCCAAGTACTTCCATTACTCCTTGTAGAAACACTAGTAAAACAATTTCAGGGTTTGACAAAGCTGAGCCAAGAAATTAGTAGGGACAAAAGGATTTATCATAATATATCATTTCATTTAAATATTAGAACTTAATGTTCTTTAAACTATACCTTGCAATATATATTTGTTAATAAAAGGTATTGAAATGCAGGGACAGATGTTAAATATATTAAATACAAGTTATGAAATAGCTGGTAAAATCCTACAAGATTCTTTAAATATATTTATATAATAAAATTATAAGTACAGTTAAATATAATAGTTAAAATTTTATTTTCTTGATAAAAGACACATGCTCGTCATTCTAAGGTAACTAGCTTATAAAAATATATTCTGTTCAATTTAGGTACTCAGTGTCTGTGGATATGGCCTTGCATAGTAAATGACATGGGATCACCCTGTGATCTAAAAGTAACTTCTGCCTCTTTGTCTGTGGGCCTGTGGCAAGCACATGACCTAGTTCTAACGGTGCAATTGAAGGTTAAAAGTTAAAAGAAACCCCTAAAAGACTCAAAAAGCCTACATATCCCTTGTTTCTCTGAAACAGCATGCTGAGTACTCAGCCTTTGAAGGAGCAGCTGCTTACACTGCAGCATGTATAAGCCACTTCATTACTGGATTGCTCTGGCTGAAGTTTAAAAAAAGTTACCCAGATTTCGACTTGTCAGTATAGTTCAGGACAGAAAACCATTTCAATCTCTAAAAAAAATCTTGACAATGAAATGAAACAATTTCCTGTCCAGATCCACTGCACAATGGTCTTCTTTTTTTGCTTGTGGAAAAGAAATCACAACGGCGGAAATTATGCCAGATGAAATGTTCATCTTTCTCTTTCTCTCTCTTTTTTATTCTTCTTTTTTTTTCCAAAATGAGGTTACAGGTCCAGGAATAAAATATGTCTGTATTGCACTGCCTTTTCCCAGCACAGGCTGCTCTTCCTCTGGAAGCAGAGTCTCTTGTGCTGAGCCAGTTTGTGCTTGCATGGTTGTGCTGAAGGGATGGATGATTCTTCAAGGCAGAAAGTGCAAAGAGCAGCTTGTGCTATGTACAAATTTCTGCAAGGTATGATAACCTCCCTTTTTTCTGGATGTAACTCAATTCCTTCAACTGTGAAATCTAATTTTTCCCTGGAAGAAAATAAAAAGCCATGTGGAATCAGCTGTAAATGTTTGTTCGATATGATTTGGAGAAACATGAAAGATGAAAGATCTAAGGGTGTCTGATTATTTTTCCAAACTTGAAATTCTACTTGTACTGAGGAGACTTGCATTTTCTTTGCTTTCTGTAACACAGGGACAAATATAGAAGGTTTGTTCCCCAACAGATCGCAGAAGCAGGGCTTGGAAACTTTCCCTGTCCTTCAGAAAGAGGGCTGTTGTGAGACAATTTCACAGAGTCATAGAATCACAGAATATCCTGAGTTGGAAGGAGCACACAAGGATCATCGAGCCAACTCCTGGCAACTGGCATAAGTGCCTAGGACATGCTGGAGCTTAGAGGTACTTTCCTTAGTATTCTCTAGCTGCTGTTTCTGTTTCCTTCCCTGGCACAGTGGTTTGGATATGGTGGCCATCGAAGCATTTTCTGATGGTAGGTTGTAATGAAGGGTACTTGGCTGCTTCCCTCCTGGTAACCTCTTTGTTTAGGAGAGTGAGCAGCTGGAAAATTAAGATGGAAAGGGACAGCAGTCGTGACAGGGGAAGCTTGGAGACAAATCTGGCTAATCTATGGTGGCTGGAGAAATAGCCATGTTGGGAGCTCAGAAATTCTGGCAAGGTAGAGCTCCTGACTCCCAAACAGATAGCAACACGTCCTCCACCCAGATGAAGTAAACAAAGTGGTTGTGAAGTGCTTGCTGTTGTGGCTTGGCTCTGTATCCCCAACAACACCAGCCAGCAGGGGTGGGCTGGGGAGGGTATGTGTGGATGTTGAGGAACCAGGGCAGGATGGTGGGGTGGGTGGGCTGGGAGAGAGCAGGGATAGTGACAGAGCAGGTGGGGCAGCAGGAGCAGGGCAGGATGGGGGGGACGGGACAGAGGAACAGGTAGTGATGGGAGCAGCTGCCTGCAGCAGGCAGGAGCTCCGCAGGGCAAAGGCAGGGCCTTGTGCAGCCCTGAGCAGGGCTTGGGCACCTGGTGGAGAGGTAACACAGTCCTGGGCTGGGCAGTGAGCAGGGCAGAAGGTGGGGTGGAGGGAGGCAGGAGAGGTGTCAGGCAAGGCAGGTGGTGGGCTGTCAGTCAGGGTAAGCTGCTGGAGAACAGAGTGCTCCCATTCTGCTACTTGGACAGCCTTGAGGAAAACTCTCCATCATCTCCCTCCACTCCTGCCCCCGCAGCAGGCCTGCTGCTGTAAAGACACTGCTGCACGACATGCTGGCATTGCCTGTGCTAAAGACGGCTGTGAGGGACAGCACTGAGGATTGATTGACTTTTGTGATAATATCTTGTCACTTGAGATATTGAGGTTAATTATAAACAGTGGGTTTGTAAAATAAAGGCTGATGTATGTGGTGATAACCACCAGAGGGCGCTGGGGTGCCCCTCAAGGTCATTAGCATAAAGGGCTACAAGAGAAAATGTGATTGGACACCATCAAGCACCAATCAGCGAGATCCCTGGACAACCATTGGACCTTGAACGAGCCAAGCAAGAGCCATTGCAGAATAAGGACCAATAAGGAGCAGGATTGAAAAACGCACCCACGCAGCCTCGACTTGTGGGGTATAAAACAGGACTGTGCTGGCATTCGCGGTCCCTTCCCTACCATTGCTGTGGGTGGGAATGCACCCAGTGCTCCACCTGAGCCTTGCCCAGGGAAAGTTATTGACCCCTTAGTCCTGAATGGTCTGTTAATAAAGTGTTCTAAACTAATAATTGTGAGTGCCATTTCTCACAATGGCCAAAGACCACTTTGTTTATACTTTTTATACTTTTTTATTTACTTTTATACTTCTTGTTTTACTTTTTATAAATACTTTTTAATTTTTATTGCACATTTTATTTTTAATGCATTTTTTCATGCAGGTTCAGAGAGAATTTTTGCTTTGTTTCAGGTGAACTGTTTCATCTAACTGAGCTGTTTATTCAGAGGTCTGAAACAACACAGAATTTGGAATAATACTAATTATCTTTTCAGTTCCAAATAAAGTAGATGTGGAGGGCAATAACTACTAATTCTATGACTTCCAAGTTGTGGATAGACCTGGAAAACCAATAATCTCGTGTTACTTATAAATTCTATTCACCTTCCTGATGAGACATAAAATTTTTAAGTGTGAGTGTTTTGATAAACTGTCCTTTTTGATCTACCACACTTGAAGTACATTTTAGTCAATTACACCAGTTGCAGATCACTCTCGTGGTGTTTATAATGTATGATTAAGATGATTCTAACACAAGCAGTGCATGAAAAACTATCTGAAATGAGGTGAGCAATTTATTTTATTATGATAAAAATGTAAACATAAAAAATCATAACATATTTCTATCAAAACATGGTATTTAAATATATCTATAACGCATCCTCTTGGTATTCATTTTTGCAAGTCATATTTAGACTAAGGGATAGAACAGGTTCCTGATGCTGGTTTAATGGAAACCAGTGAAAAAGACAATTCAAGTACACAAGGAAAATAGTCCTAATAATCTTAACATTTTCTGCCCTTAAACTTTAGAACATAATTTTAAATGGTGTTTTAAATTGTCTTGCATTTCAGCCCTCAATTTTCAGTAAAAAGTGTATTATGTATTTTTTCCTCACATAACAAGACATGCAAAATCTTTGCAATATTATACTTACTGGTTTATATGTTAAGTGGCAGTCTAATTTCACTCCATACAGCAAACTCATCTCTCCCCCCTGCCCCCGAAGCTCTCGCTCCATCAGTCTTTTGTTCTGTGCAATTAAAAAACTGCTGAGGGACAGGATTTATATATACAGGGTATAAAACCAAAAGTGCTTTGTGGGGACATGCCACAATAATTAATTATTCATGAAGGGGTATTAGTGGGATCTAGCCTGAAATCCCTTAAAAAATGATCACTGGAGTGTGTTTAAACATGCATTTAATTTACTGTGGTTTAGGATTAGCCATTTGTTTACCATGGGCCAGATGAGTTCTATGTTAAATGGGATATTACTCCACAGGGTGACTAATTGCAGTCCTACTTGTTTGTGTCATGATGCAGTTGCCCACAGCTGGACCTGTGCTTTGAGGAGGAGGTTGGATTCAATGTCCCTGGAAAGTCTCTTTCAAACGGGACTGTTCTGTGGCTGCTTTTGGTTGTTGCTAACACTGTGCAAAAAATATCTCTTGCAGGAATAGGTGAGAAGCTATTTTCTTGTTTGAAGGTCTCATCATCAGTTCTGCTCTGGGTGGCACAAAGCTGCAGCTGAGGGCCAGACCTGCCTTACAGGCATTTAGGAAGAAGGGACCTGTTCCTTGAAGGAACAGTCTGGTACTCATATGAGCACTATTCTACTGCTTTTGTGACTCGAGTTCCCTCTGAAAGCAGGATAGACTTAACATATCTGTTATCGGGTTAACCTGTCTTTAAATCACTGAGGTGATTTTTTGCAGTATTTCTTAAGCAGTGAGCTAGACAAGTAAAGCTAAAAATGTAATTTATATACATTTGCATATATCAGGTGTGAAGTATTATCTTCATATTATTGCCAAGCAATCAAAGTAACAGGTGTCCAATGACCACAAGATTGAACCCAAAAATCAGTGTAAAGCTTTTTTTAAATCACCTTCAGATCACTTGAATATTTTTTACACAAAGTTGAAAGCTGGTTTTAACATTAATGAAAACAGATTCTTTTTACACACTTGCCTTGTTTCAGTAGCAGAAGATTAAGAAAACCATGGAGTGTCTTGGAATTGCTCTGTCAAGGTTTTTAAATAAGGTATTTCTGACAGACCTGTGTTCATGTGTAGCCACCAGCATTGTCTCTGTGCTAAAGAGCAGGGCTGGAATAGCACACACCCATAGTAGTAGAGACAAATATGTAAGAAAAAGATCGGTGGGATCTGCTTGGGTGTATTTCAGAGTGCTGAGGACTTGCTGATGTCATTGCAGAGATATGTTATCCTTTTTGAAAAGAAACCAGAGAAGAGAAGAGAAGAGAAGAGAAGAGAAGAGAAGAATGTTTTGGGGGGAACGAGTTCCATTCTTCAAATATTAAATTAATCAAATATTAAATATCAAGTATTAAGAGGTGTTTCTGGAGAAGGTGGTGACACTTCACAAAGCTGCACGAGGACAGAGAAAGAGGCAACAGACAAGTTGACTTGGGAAATTCTGTCTATACATAAGGAAAGAATACTTCAGTGTGTGAAGAGTTATTGAAATTGTCCAGAGTGGGGGTGGAAACAGCTCAGACACATACAGGGCCATCCTTTCCCGCGGGAATTTGGGACTCCGCAGGTGATTCCCAGCCAGCCTGTGTTTCTCAGGAGAGCCAGAAGGTGGCACGGCTCAACAGCAGGACCCATCTGCAGGGGCTCTAAGGGCTGCTTCCTACTGGAGTAATTGCTGAAAAACCATATGGATTAAGATAAAAGGGGCTCAGTAAGAACCAATTCTACTCCAGAGAGGGTAAGGCATCATAGTTTAAGAAAAAAGATTTTTGGACAATTTTATATTAATGGTGTTTTCTGTGCCTGTGTGCCCAAACCAGGTAACACTGGTAGCCCTTCCTGGCACAGGGTTACCCTGCAGCTTAATGGTGGCCTTCCCTGGCTCTCCTTTCCTGACAGGAAGGCCTTGTGACAGGTTAAAAAACACCTGAAAAAGCACCTTTAAGTGCTTTATAGGCAGGCAGTTTCAGTTTCTTGCACACACTTGTTGAATGAATGCAAGGCATCGTCCTCCAACACAGCAGGGTCATTACAGGCTGATCCTCAGAGAGGTGCATCATCACTCACCAACGGGACCTGAACTTGGAACTCTAAACAGAGAAGGCATTTGAAACCTTGCTGCTTCCCTGTTTAGCCCATATCTCATTCCCACTGTGTGTCTGAGGAGTCCCTGGGAAACAGAGGCAGGGAGCAGGCTGCACTCTGAGTGTGATTGTCTTCTAGTGAACAGAAAAGGTTGTTAGAGATGATTAGGCTCCATCTAATTTTATTGTTGATTTGTTCTGCTGTTGGTGTTACTGTACTCTGATAGAAGCCATGAATATATCAAAACCAATGTAACAAGACAGACTATTTCTGCTGGTGCCAAAAGAGCTTTGGCTGAGCAATATTTGCCTCGGTAAACAGATGTGATGAGAAAAGTGAGTGAATGATCACAATGTTCCATACTCAGATACATCCAACACTAGTCAATGTTGGAGCTGAGAGGTGTTCCCAAGCTCTTGTCATCTTGTATGGATGCATTACTTTAATCTCGGGAGGAACTCATGGAAATGAGCAGACATGTAACGTAAATGTTTTTTATAAGCTGCTAACTACTCGCTCCTGAGGGCTTTGGGATTACTGTCAGTTTAAAAAATTTAGCTGAGTGCTTGGAATAAAGCTGATTTATCTTTTTAATGATGCATTTGTAGTATTGAAATGCCGTTGCTCCTAATTGCAGGACAGAGACAGGTCCAAACCGAGAAGTTTGAAGGTGCTTAATATGATGATGTAGGATATCTTTGTATGAATATTTGAGGGGATGAGTTTGATCTGACAGAAGTGGTATTTGATGGATTAATGGTGGTAGTGGGGTTAATTTGATGAGACCTTTTTAAAGATTAAATCAGAAACATTTCAAAGGCTTAATGCTAGCCCTGGAAGCCCACCCTTGTAACACAGTGGTCAGAGTATTTGTTTGGAACAGTGGGAGAAAAAAGAGCTCCTTTTCTTAAGTTATTTCTTTGCCTGGTTTGGGAGAGAACTTGAAACATGATGTTGTGGAGCTTGTTTTGTTGTAGGCTGCAGGGAATTCAGGTTGGTTTCTTCTGCTCTTTGAAGCTGCTTCTGTGAAATATGTGTTGGATTAAGAGATGAAACCAAAAACTCCCCAAAGAATTTCTAATCACCATCACAGTCAGTCTCTTTCTCTGTGGCCAGTAGTTGTCTGGGTACTGGAACTGGTGGGAAAGGGTGAATGCAATGGTTGTCCTCCACTCAAAGCGGGGGACAAAGCTTTTTCAAACTTTCACTCACAGTGAAGCAGAGTAAGAGAGTCAGCTTCAATCTTCTGCAAAGCTGCCAAGACTGCTGTGGAGGACATTAGAGAGATTTCCGATTTCTTTCTGTGTCCTAATGAGTTTAGCCTTTTGTATTACAGAAAATACCTACAATGACAAGCTTAAGAGGATTGTGTCTGGGATTTTTAATGTTATTTTTTGGTCAAAATCACTATTTTTAAAGCTTTGTATTAACAGAAATAAATTTTTGTTTTGATTTAGTCACAAACCCAGGGATCTTGCATCTTGGCAATATCATAGGTGCATTAACATGGTGCTTCTCAGCAAGGGTAATTAGCCCATAATGAGGTTCTGATGTAGTTGCATTGCTGCTTGTTCTGGAACTCATTTATTGCGTGAGAGTTTGAGGATCTTTGTGCCATACTCCATTGCTCAGTGTAAGGGTGCCCTCAGTCATCTTAATGTCTTCCTTATGTCTTTTTCACACTTTCACTCTGAAAAAAATGACCACTCCTGTTCCTCTTAATGTCTAGCACTTGCTGAGTTTAGCAGACAAGGTGGGGCTTTAAAATTCAGTCAGTTTAATGAATTGGTGGAAAAATACAGCAGCAAAGGCTGTCTGATGGCCAGAAATGATGGCGAAATGGGGAAGAACAGAACATTTCAGTCTATCTTCATCATGAAGCCTGTAGAGTCTGTCGGGTCACTTAAAACTTAACAGAGTGCTGAAGTAGGGAGCTTTTTGCCCTAGGGGTGCTTTAATTTCAAAAGGTTTGTTTGTCATCAGCCTGATAATGTCAGAGCTCCGACACCAGAACCCTGCCATAACAAAGGGTCATAGAGTAACATATGGTTATTTTCAGTCTAAATTCCCTTTGAAGTAAAACTAATGCCAACAATACAAGGCTCAGAGTGTGGACAGAAAAAGGGGAGGAGGGGAAATACGATGCATCCTCGGAAGTGATTCAGGGCACAGCACTGTGGATACATTCACCCTTCTTGAGGTGTATGTGCCTTCGTGTGAGGATGGCAGTTATGTGCACAGCACCACTTCCTAGAGGAAGAGAAGACTCTTAGTTTGTTCTTTAGTTTACCTGTGTTTTCTTCATCTTTAAACTGTGTGAAATGACAAAGTAATTGAAAGGGCTTGGATGTGCCCCTTGTTTACTGAATTGAATCTTTGGATGTGAACTTAGAGCAGACAGGACACTGCTGTAACCTGTATAAATGAGGAATTGCTGATATCTAAGTAAAAATGCTCACAGAGCTCGGAGTTGGGCTCAGGGTTTCTCAGTGCTAGGTGAGGTATTATATAACCATAGAGTAGGCCAACAGTACTCTTATTCCTAAAATCACAGCAAGGAACTCCATTATTGCTCTGTTATTGCTCTGCAAAATGCACTGTCCTATTCCTGGAGTGATACTGCTGGTTTTGCTTTGTTCCTTTATGAAACACCAGTTGAAGAGTTTAAAAGCTTAGATTTCAATTTATGGTATTTGTGTATTTCCAGACTTTCTGTGCATGTTAACAATCGAATTTTATCATTCTCATTTACTCTCCCTGGACTACATCAATGTCCTTTCTCAAAAAGGCTGCCAAATATTTCACAGAGGATTATAAATTTTAAAAGAACCAGATTTAGTTCTCCCTTCTTGTTTATTCATAGTCATTCATTGGTGTTGATGATTTCATTAGTATTCCTCATACCCAGGCCCTCCCTATGTATTTGTGTAATGTAAGAGGTTTAGCTTTCATGATGCGTGCCACAAGTTTAGGAAGAAATTTCCAATTAAACTGAAATTCTAAGTGAGGTTCAGCAGGTAAAAACCCATATGAATTTGAGAGAAGAAAATGTGCTGAATCTCACACAAAGGAAAACTATGTAGTGCTGCACAACTGTTGATGAGGTTTGAAAGAAAGTGCAGCATCCCACTAGCTGGCTTATTTGAACTTGAATTGTGTTTGAGAGTTGAGACTGAGTTGCATAACAGCTTTGTGAAAACAAAATGTTTGCATTTGTAAATTTGTCCTTTGGAAGAATTCCTGCCATATTCTGCGTTGCACATGTTCCAAACAAAATGCTGAAATACATGGAATTAGTACTTAAAATGAAAGCAACTTTTATGACTTGTTCTGGTCAAATATGAGCCTTATGACTCAGAGAACTGCAACTGTGAAAGATATATTGAGCAGGAGGCCAGTCACTAATGTATCAGGCCGTGCATTCTTTGTATCCAAGACAACCTTAGTTATTCACGTATGTCTGCTTTATGTGAAGGGCTGCAGTAAGGCTAGATGTTAAATCTCAAGAGTCAGACATAATAGCAAGAAAAAAATTTAGAAATGGTTTATTGATTTTATTTTTAACTGTAGTGGAATTTTCTGACCTTTTCTTATCATTTGAGTAACTTATCAATGATTGGTCAAATTGCAGTTCTTATGCAACAGAAATACTAACTGTCTGATACCTCTGCATCTGATATTTACAGATTTCACTTGAAAGGAATGTTTTCACTTAGGAGATGAAAACAAGATTCTGTGGAGAGAGCAGCCTTTGCTATGGACTGATCTCAGCACTTCCTGGTGCATATATGTCCTGAAAACACATAGAGCATCAGTGGAAAGAGCCTTGGTTGTAGTTGCTAAAGACTTTGAATTTCCTAGAATCTGAAAGCTTTCATATTTTTCAGGAAATGGTGGTTGCAAATGAGGAGTCTCTTAGCATATCAGGCTTCCAGTTTAAACCAGGGGACCTTGATAAGAGTGCTGAGTGTAAGGACAGGAGCTGGATTCCCGTGCTCGTCACATTCCTATCCCACTTCCAAAGATCCAAATTGGTTTACATTTGTCTTTGTAAAAGTGCTGGTTCTAGAGGGAACATCTGTCTGAGACCTAAACATCATGTCAGTAAAATTTACTTGTGTTCAAAATCCAGACCAAGGCACTGAATTTCAGCTATCTGGGAATGCTGAGCTGATTCTCAGACTCTCATCTCCTGAAGCAATGTTGTGCCCTAACCTTGTGCAGGTTTACACAGCAGAGAAGTAGCTCTGTGTTGGAAGAACTTCAGCCAGCTGTGCAGAGGCTGATATGGCCCCAGAGCAGATGCTGATATGGCCCCAGAGCAGATGATCAGCAGATGCTGTGCAATGCTGGCTGGAGCCTTGTGTGCTGGAGCAGCTCCCTGCTAGTCACGGACAGTGGGCACACTGCTAGGAAGAGGCTGCTTACCTCTTCCTGCTTAGCCTCCAATTAACAAGTAACTGGCTTCTGGTGAACTATAGGAAACTGACAACATGGGAAAACAAAAACAAATCTGGCCAAAACAACTGGTGAACATTCAGAATAAAAACACCATTTCTAATAGCAGGCCTTTTTCTAAATGACCCTCATTTATGGAAAAGGAAGCTGAGGTAAAGGACAAAATGATCTATGCAGGGTCACTCAGACTGCTTTCTCCTTGGCAGAGGCTGTTGGTTGGTGGCTCACCTTCTGCTGTACTGTTTTTGACTCACTAGAACAACAGGAGCGTCATCAGTTACTGCCAGGCTGTTTCTGCCCATTGCGAAAGTTGCACTGGCTCACAGGGAGCTCCGAGGAACAACAAAAAACCTGGCACAAACAAGAGAGCAGGGAGTGTGCAGCTGGCAAGAGCAAGCTCTCGGGGTAGCTCACCACATGTCATGACACTGCTGGTGGCAGGGCATGGCAAAGGAGAGCAGGTGTTCTCGCACTTCATCAATCTGCTTATTCTGTCTGCGAGTAGATAAAGCCAATGGCCTCCCTTTTAATTCCATATTGTTTTGCTTTTTTGTGGTCAAAAAAGCAAAACAAAAAGGCCACAAAAGTGGCCTCCCTTTTAATTCCATATTGTTTTGCTTTTGTGTGTGTATAGAGAGAAAACCACCTCTATTTTGAGTTGCTTTCACATTATGTAGACAGCAGGTTGATTATCTTTGGGAGAAACGATGGACAAATTGGGGGAAAGCAACCCCGTGTCCTACCTAGTTAAATTCACATGGGAGTATTTCAGGTTCAGAACTTTGTCCTATTAAGTCAGTCCACAAAGATGTGAAATCAACCCATTAACAAATGATTGATTTCATGCAGCATTTTTGCTTCTAGATGTGTTGAGTTGTCAGGGTTCACATTGTTAAACTTGTCTTTCATAGCACAAACACTTTCCTGGTTTGATTTTTAATGTACAAATATTTTTCTCTATACCAGAGCAGAAGTGCTATCAGAAAACAGTATTGTGAAATTCACATTACTATGGCAAATGCAGCTGATGCTCAGAGGGAGCAGATGTGCTGGGCCAAGGCCTGGGAAGTAGCTCTGGAGAGCCAGGAGCCTGGCTGAAGCCAGCTGAGCTCTCAGGAGGGTGCTCTGCAGTGTGTTTTCTTTGGAGACGAGAAGTTTTTGCCCTTTCTCATCTCCTGGCTGCTCTTTCCTGTTCCTGCAACCCTCTCAGTTGTACTAACATAACTGTGGTCTTTGCCATGAGCTCATTGCGATGTGCTGAAAAGAAGGTGTATTTCCATGATAAGGGCTGGGAATTGTGATGCAGTGTTAGAAATAAGAATCTGAGAAGGGAAGAGGCTTCCTCTCTCCTGCTCCATACCCCATCCCGTGGTGACGAGGCCTTCCTGCTGTTACCCATCAGAGTAGACTCTCTAATCCTGCTGGCTCCTGCTCTTTGCCTCCACGTCCCAGCCACGCTTTCTAAAAGCAAATACAATCAGAGCAGTATTATTGTGAGACACATTGATTGGATTCCTCTGCAGGAAAATAAATCTCACCGAATTAGTCTCGCTTCATTTGTGCCCAGAGTCCTGTGTTGTTTCAGAGCAGCAGTATGTGTTTGTAGGAGGATGGTCACGGGAGCAGCGACCTTTAGTTGGAAATATTGCAGTGTGCCTTCATCCCTTGCCTCGGGACAACAGCTTTCTTTTTTTTTTTTCTTTTTCCATTCCTCTGAGGAGGATCTGGTTTCAAATTATGTTAAAAGACTTAGGGTTTCTTTTTTTTCCTTGACGCTGCCCCAAACAAATATTTTCCATTGGCAAAAACACTCTTAATTTTTTAGTTACTATTGAAGTGGTTTTTATTCCTCCTTCTCCACCTTTTTTAATATTGCAGAATCTCCAAGGCAGAAAATGAGGGTCTGGTTAGATCTATAAACCTTGTTGTGGGCAGAGCATTCTGAGTTGCTGGGACACTGTTATCTAATGTCTATATCTGATCTGGCTGTTATGTAACAGAATTTGTGTAAAACTTTATTCAACTATTAAATGAATAGCAGTCTCCCTTTGGAGGTTAAGCTCATTCATTGCAGTAAATGCTATGGTTAAAACCAAGCACTGTTTCAGGGTGAAGAATTGGCTCTATCTAATGATCTTCATATGGCACTTGCTTTAAACTTGGCAGATGCTTCGCTGAGCAGAGTAAGTGGTGACTAATGCATCTGCAAATTGTACTAGTGTGCATTGCATTTTAAAATGCCTAAGCAAGCACAGCCAGGAGTAACCCTTCTGCAGAGCTAATACTTGTGGAGGAGCAATGGGTGCTTGATGTCACCTTTAAAAAGTTTTGAGTGCCTCTGCAAAAGAGAGGTAATGTTTGACTCTTACTGTTGGATCTTTTCTCTGCTGTCTTAGTAGTATCTCATTTCAGCAAGAGATCCAGGGTCACCTGCTCAGAGGCATGAGAGGTGTCTTTTTCTGGGCTTCTGTAGCACTCACACTTGGATGAGCAACCTCTCTGCCAATGGCAGCTCTCTGAAAGTCACCTTAAGGAGGTGACCCAAGGGTAACTGCATTGCCTGTTCCCACAGTTCAGACACCTGGCAACTCCTGTGTTGGAATTTATGCACATCTTTAGACTAATAGTTTGCTTTAGTTAAAAATCAAGCTAGATCTTTTAAAGAAAAATCTGTGTAAAAGTGTTGCAGCAAATCTAAAGGAGCTTTCATTGAACCTTTTCATATAACAGATTGAAAAGGTGAAACAAAACCTGTGCAAAAGTATTTGTCACAGATCTACCCACAGAACCTTTCTCTTGTATGCATCCGTTCAAGTGCCTGATACAACATCAGTTTTGTAGTGATGTAACACTGCTTACTTTTTCCACTGCAAAGTTTCATGTACAATAAATAGCTCTCCTTGTGCCTTGGGAGAAATAATAAAATGCTGGTTTTAGTTGAAAACTGATGATTAAATCATTCAAACATTGAAGGAAGCACATATTCACTATGTCTCAGTAAATTTAAGGGCAAATAAATTTTTATACAAAGTGGACAAGAAAAAGCATCCAAAATTCAGATGGAAAAGAGGAGGAAAATCATATGAGAAATGCTGCTGTTAGATTACTAGAGTAGCATTGAATAAAGATGAAATATTACAGATTACAATTAATAATGAAAAGCATTGTTTTAACTGGTAGATGATAAACACCAATTTTTTGTTTTGAAACAGTGCTTTTAGCTCTTACTACATAATTCAAGTTAAACTAGTGGTGTGTACTGAAAACAGGAGAAGGATTAGATGGAAATTACCAAGTTCTATAATGTAGAATAATACATATCCTGGAAAAATTGCATTTAATTTGATGAATTTTGCAATGCAAACACCATAAACCACAAAATTCTAACTTTAGAGAGTTAAAAATGTTAGCAGAACTCCTGCAATTGAGTTATATTTTAAAGTAACTTTTTATATGTCCAGGATAAATGTTAGAAGTAATTAAAGTTGAAGCTCTTTGATAAAAAAGAAAGAGCATTTTACTATAACCTTATACATGAGTTGAATAAAAATATTAATATATATGTAATTCTGGAGAGGGATTAACTGTCCTTAAAATCTGACTTTCATCAACCTTTTCATGCAAATGCTGAAATGAAGTCATAGCTGTACAAAGTATTGCTGCATTGTAGGGCCTAAACAAATGCATGTCTTTAAAAAGTATAGACATTTTTGTTGAGGTTGTGATCATTTTGCAGACATCCTGCAGAAACTACTTTTTAATATTTTGAAAGAACTTTGTCTTCATAAATAAAAAAAAGATATTCTGGACCAAATTCACTCATGCCATAAGTGAACAGTGACCACACCGCTATTCTCTGTGACATGTATCTGAATTTAGTCCAGTGATACTGAGACATATTCCTAATTCACATGTAATTTCCTTATTACTGAACTCTGTCTCAGTTTTTGTTTCCTCATTCAAAACAACCACGCATTTTCATCACTTTCAGTGGAGTCAGAACGGCAGGATGGCTGTCATTTGTTTTACCCACTTAAAGGCACTTGCAACTTATTTTAAAAAAACTGAAACAAAACAACCAAACAAAGAAAAACAAAAAAGAAAACCTCGTTGCGGAGATGTGATCGGTGGGGTGTAGTGTGAGAGGGATGGTGTAAAGCAAGTGTGTACACAGACTGAGGAGATGGAGGAGGGGGCATGAAAAGTCCCATGAAATAGAACAGATGAGATTAGAGGAGACAGGAGAGGTTGGCTAAAATACCTACCTGCCTGGTGTGGGGAATTTAGGTGTGATAATTGGAACTTTCCTCATATGGAGAGTAGGGACTGTTGTTTGCTGCTTCCCTTTTTTAGTTGACTTGAACTGTTCATTTACACACTGAGGCTAGGAGCTTCCTGGAAAAATAATCAGACACTATGCAGTGTCTAAAAATGCACATATATTTATTAGAGCAGCATGATTTCTGGAGGCCTAACTTGTGGTTTATAAGTGCTTTGGATGGGCTGAGCTGAGGCTTTCACTTTTGGAGTGGATAGAGTGGACAGAGTGGACAGAGGCTTTTTGCAAACCATTGTGTCAGTTTCTGCATGGGAGGTTATGTTTGGTTTAACTGGCTCTTTATTCTGGGTGATTCTAGATGCCCATATATGCTCCTTTATATTTGACTTCTGATCCTCTCCCATTTAGTTATACTCATGGACTTTCTCAATTCTTGGCTTTATTGTCCCAGGTCTGTAACTCATTCAACCTAAGTTTTGCTCAAACTACAACTTCTTTTTTTGAAGCTGAGCCAGGGAGAAGATAACACGGCACCATTTTGTAGCTTTGCATGTTGGGGCTCATCTGACGTGAGCAAAAGCAGGTGAAGAGATGTGTGAGCTTGTGCCCAGCTGGCAGCTGAAACCAATTGGGGCCCAGAGATGCTGGGCCAGGGGAAGGTATTCCTTGCCTCAGCAGTTACAACCCAGCTAACCAGCGAGTTCAGCAGCTGGTTCGCTCAGATTTAATTTGCAGTTCTTTCAAAACCTCAAAATGAGTATTATGTGCTTGTAGGAACAGCCAGATCTGCACACTCCTCTGCAGATGTCTTGGCAGTGCTCTCTTCAATATGCTGTCGCAGGAAAAATTGACCATGGTTTGTGCTGTGGTACTTCTCCTTCTGCTTTCCTCATTGAGGACATTTCCTCATTAGGAAAATGTGCGGGTTTTGCATTAACCTTGTAACAAAAACTATGGTGTGCAGCTTTTAAGGCCCTTGCTAATTTCTTCCCCTCTTTCTCCTGTCCTAGAAACAAAACAAAACAAAAAGAAAGAGGAAGGTTTAAACATATAAGAATAAAACGGCAGAAAAGGTGGAAAGGCTTAATAAAAAGAAAAGAAATGAGGAAATGAGGAATAAGGAAATCAAATCCCAAAAGTGTAAATCTTCACATTAGGTATAGAACACCACACAAATTGACTTCAGCTGTTTGCTGCAAAGGAATAGACTATTTCTTTTATACCCTGACTTTTCTATTAGAATATGTATTTTTATCCATAGTGTAAAGTATTTGACTTTGTGATCATTCTGAATATAGGTAGCACTCATTGGCTTAATCTGTATCCCTTTTTCTTAAAGGTTACTTTACCATTAGAGGCTTATGAAAATTTTGGTGGACTATTATGAAAATAATAGTGACTAAACTAAAATTATAAAATTTAGTCACTAAAATTATGAAAATTTTAGTGACTAAACTAAAGCTAAGCTTTTTACAGGTAAAGGAATCTTGACAGAAAGGCACACTTGATATTTAAGAGGATCCATCTGCTTCATGGGAATTGATGAAGACATTGCAGCCTAAGAATATTGCAGGTCTTAGTTACCATATCTCCCTGGTGTGTTGCAACCAGCTGTTGAAGTCAGCCAAAGTATTGTATTTTGCCCTCACAAATGTAGCATTGTTACATTCCAGATGAATTCTCAACATGCCTTGCTTTACTGAAAATCTTTAGGTTTAAGCTGCTTAAAGGTCCACCAGCAGTGAATTGTTGTGTTTTCTGGATCTGCTAAACCTCATTAACATTTCACTGGTGTTTTCCCATGCACCATTCCAACACAGAAAAATCAATAGATAATAGATATGAAGTGATTGTATACCTAATTTACCTTGAAATCAGGTGAAAGCATCAGCTATATTTGTCGCATCAAATGCAATTTTAGTGTATCTTTTTCTCCACCTGCTTCCTTTAATGTACTCTCTACAGTTGAAGGAACATGGAATATTTATGATGCCTTTAACGCAGTGAGTTTTCTACCTATGTCACCACACCATACTTTGTCTTTTAGTATTTTGTTGTGAGTTTCTCTTACATTGCAAAATGTTTTGTGGCATTTCTCCACCCCTATGGTCCTGCCTTCTAAAATTCAGTGACTGATTGATGACCCCAGAGGTGGATGCTGTGCTCCAGGTGAGGTCTCACAGGAGTGGTGTAGAGGGGAGAATCCCCACTCTTGGCCTGCTGCCTTTGCTGCAGCCCCAATGTGTTAGGCTTTCCAGGCTGCAAGCACCCATTTCTGTGTCATGTCCACATCCTTTCGCCTCAGGGTTGATCCTTTCTGGGTGCAGGACTTTGCACTTTTCCTGGCTGAACTTCATGAAGTTCCTGTTGGCCCATTTCTCCCACCTGTAAATGCTCCTCTGGAAGGCGACAAAACCACCTGGTGTCAAATAATTCATGTGTCCTTACACATTTTTCTTTCCTGTTTATGGACAATGTGAAGACTTGTATTAGCACCCAGAGTAGATCTTCAGTGTATTTAAGATGTATACATTAAATATATTTCAGACAAATAAATTCCCTTCCACTGAGAATTCAGAGAAGGCTTTATTCTTAATACATACTTGTAGCTCATAGTAATGAAAGTTATGGGCATCAGAAAGACAGCAACCTTATATGCTTCTTGTTAGAAGTTAAAAAAAAACCCACACATTTTTTTCCAAATGTCTGGTCAAATAGGAACTTGTCTTGGAAAAATTCAGTGGTGTACTAGGGCAGTATGAAATGGAAAAATTTTAAATAACAGCAAATAGAAAAAAGCTTTTAAGTTCACCTGCTTATGTAATTTCCTACCCTAGCAGCTTTCTTGCAGCAAGGTGTGCCTTTTGCCAAAATAAAGGAAACACAATAAAAAGTGCTTTTTTCATGTTTTAATTGTTGTTTCTGAGCAATTAAAACAAAGAATTTAATCTTTCCTGTCTTTTGGGCAAGAGGTTTTGATCATGAATGAGTCAAGATGCTTATTTCCAGTCATAAATTTGGGATTAGAATGCAGTGTGTTATTAGGGATTGATTGCACAGATCTGGAAAGAAAAGTCACTTTCTTCAGCTACAAGATTTAGGAATGCCTTTGTGATCTACAGAAATGTATCTTGCCAAAGAAAAATGAGTTTTTGTCTTTGCTGTGTACCAGAAGGATGTTTTCATGAGACAAAGTTGGGAAGGAAAAACAAATATTTCAGGACAGCTTGGCAGTGCCCATGCTCCTGCTCCACCCTCCTACTCCCATCTTCAGCCCTGACCTTGGCCTCTGCGTTCATCCCCTCCTTTTATCCCAGCAGCTCTGCAGCAAGTCAAGGGCGTGCAAGTGTCTCTCTCCGAAGCACATGTCTGCAGTCTCCTGCCAAGGGGAGCTCAGCCCAGGTGCCTTTTCAGGCAGTGGCTCTAGAGGAGAGACCCTGCAGAATTAGAGACAGGATCTGTGCAACACAAACAGCATGTGTAAGGAAATGTGCTTATCCCGTTACACCCACTGATAAATCCTTTTGCTTTCCTCCTTCTCATTGCGCGAAGATGAAGCTGTCTGTGATAACTTTGAGTGCCCTAAAGAACTGCCTGTGTCTTACTGTTCTGCCTCCAGTTTAGTGAGAATAGATGGGGTATTTTTCAGACAAATGGTATCTCCAGGGTGTAATTTTATCCAGTCAGAAAGCTTATTGGTTTTGTATGTTTCCTGTAAAGCTTGTAGGGTTCTACAGAAATTAGTTGAGCATCTAGAGATCACTGAGTAATTTATAGGAAAAGAAGTTTCTCTCCATTTTACACATTCTTCAGACCAGATAAACAATCTGTCCAGGTGCTTCTCTTTCTTCACTATCCTTATGGAAAGTAAGGCAGCAAAACTGTTTATGTAAAAAAAATAGGCCTGATGCAAGTTTTTGAAGACTAACAGTAGGCTGGGGTAAATAATGCAGTGTTGAAAGAAAATAAATTGTATAGAAAGAAATAAACTGTATATGTATAAGTAACAGGGCACCAAATTATCCAGCAAGTCTCTGTTCACATAAAAATTATAAAAGGGGCACATCTAGTCAGTGTTTTCAGTGTGGCGTGGGATTCCCTGTCCATAGGCTGCATGGGTTGGTTCAGGTCTGGAGCAGGGGAGCTGTGCTCTGCAGTTTGATGCTGTGGTCAGGCTCAGGTAATCTATTTTTCACTGGGTATCCATGGCTTTATCCATAAGACATCTGCTTCATAGCTGGCTTTCCTTTGACTCACTTGCAGCAGGGGCAGAATTCACTGACAACTGTCTGAATAAATGCACCCAGACCATCTGAGGAGTAGTGTACAGAGTGTACAGAGGAGCCATTTCCTAACTGAGGAAGTGGGTGGTAATGGGTTCCATCTGTAATTGCAGGCAGATAAATGAAGAGAAGAAAAAGCATCAGTCATTTCAGGAATGCTTAGCTTTTTTTGGCTGTTCTAGTTTGTTTCTGATAGGCTGATATGAACTAGTTACTGTAGACTGTGGATCGGAAGGGATCCAATGTTTTTGCTGCACACTGCAGCTTGGACAGGATATTCCTTCCTCTTCAAGTAGTCTAAGTAATAAGAGTGTATACAGAGGAAAAATGCACAAGATTCTTTCACTTGACAGCAAGAGCATTAGGGATGATAAAAGGGATTTTTGTGGGGTAGCTTTAAAGGAAGTGCTATGAATACCATCAGAGGCATTCATGTTATGAATGAGGTGTCTCCTGAGTCATCTTTCACAAAGTGTTACTGTATTTTTGTATTTGTCCTGTAGACCTCTCTCTGTTACTTGTGGATGCTATCCCAAAACATCCTTTAATTGTGAAGTCCAGTTGTTTCAAACCAAGTCAACAACATGTAAGTGCCATGACTAAAACCAGAAACTAGATTATAGAGCCTTGCTTCACTGCACAGAGATAATGCTTTTCCATTAACTTGCTTGGGAAAAGTGTTTATAAGATACAAATAATTTTGCAAGTATAAGACACTGCAGCAAGAAATTCTCACCTGTACAAATTAATTCCTAGATACGAAGAGCCTTACCTTTTGATTGGAAATTATATCCCAGTTCACCAAGATTGCACCAATTTTTTCTTGTATCCCAAAGAGAGTAATTGCCTGATGGCAGCTTATTTAGGAATATTAAAGAAAATAGGTCTATCTCTGCTGCAAATCTGATGCTCTAACAAATATGAATTTGCAATAAGATTATGCCACTAAAACAGCAGAAGTCAGACCTGTTTTTAAGAGATGCAATATGGGAGTAGATGCTAGATTACTTCTAAGGAAAAGAGCTTGAGACGTTCTCTGAACATGCAGTAAAATAAAGGGTGGGTCTGCATTCATTCTGATTTTAGCTCCTTACTACCTCTATTTGGCAATGTCTATACTCATCATAGCCTTTCTCAATTAAGACAAGGAGGCACCTTTCAACTGCTGTGCAGCCTTGATAACACCAAGAAGTACCTCATTCTTTCTTGTCTACATAGAGGGTCTGGACTTACAAGGCTCTTGACTTTAAAACCTCAACTGGGTATATAATGAGTCTTAGGCTTGCAGGTATGCAGGTGATATGAAATGCTGTGATGGAATTTCTTGCAATAATGGTGCCTCTAGAAATAAGCAAGCTGGTTAGGAAAGTGTTGAATTTAATCTGTGTTATTGGTAGATGAAAAGGGAGGACTTCTTTAACCAGAGAAGACTCAACCAAGAGAGAAATTCAGAAAGGACCAGAATTTCAGGAATAGACTGAATGTCTCTCAAAAAGTGCTTCCAATCCATGTCTGTACTTCTGCAAAAAAAAAAAAAAAAAAGTTTTTGCTATCACTGGCTTCAGTCTTAAAAACCAAGTTTTTTCATGACTTCTCTCTTTGAAGGAGAAAAAACAGCTAACCAGACTTAAAATTATAGACAACTGAATGTCTTCTGGTAAAGATGTAGTGAGTACGTAATGATCACCTCATTGTGGGAATAGACAAATGGCAGCTAAAAGGACAAATTGCAGGATCAGGTTCTATTGCTGCATCCAGAAGGCTGGACAGATGAGTGCTTGCTTGCCAAAACCTCTTCTGAGAGAAGAGAAATTCCAACTGCTGGTCATGTCCCTGAATGGTCTATGTTCAGGGCAGTAGCTTGGGACACTAAACCCTATTGTGTTTAAAACGGAAATTAATGATGATGATTTTTATCTATATTGTTGCATAATTTTTTGTAAAGGGAATTTGCAAGTAGAATTTTATTTGGTTTTTAGTACCACAGGTAACTCCCACATGTCACACTGAATGCCCCATTCCACTTGGACAGAAAGGAGTTAGAGAAAAATGAAAAACAAAGATTTTTTTATGTATAGAGGATTAACAAATGATATAGAGAGGTACTAGAAGGGAGCAAATAGTGGGAACCAATTTGTTTTTTAAATAGAGTACGGCTCTTCATTAGATCCAGGAGCACTTGTTTTTCTGATGTTGAGAGATAAGAAGGGGCCATTCAGTGCAGATCTGAAGTTTTCAGATTGAAGAGTGATGTAAGCTAATGCTTTTTTTTGATCAAAAATTTATTTAGGCTTTGGAACTCAGGCTGTAGGAAGTTGTTGATGTTGAGAACTTAACAATATTCATAAACTGACAGATTTACAGTGTTAATAAGCATTCAGGATTGTGGTGATTATTTATTAAAAAAAAAATAAATCTGAATGCTATTAAACCCCGTCCTTCTGAGTTTTAGACAGTCTCTGATTGAAGACAGAAACACACTCAATCTGTCTGATGTGAGGTTTATTATGTTTCCTCTGGAGTGCCTAATGATTAATGCTACATGAAAAAATGATTCTGAGCAATTAGATAGACACTGCACTGATTGATTTAATAATTCCCATTCCCTGTGTCTCTACACATACATTTATTTAAGAAGATCCCTGAAAGAGTTCAAGGCAGATGATTTGAGTCTTTTTTCTTCTCTGGGCATTTACATATGAGTATGTTATGCTCCTGTGATGTTCCTGTTAGCGTCCAGTTCTTTGCCAGGCCACTGGCAAGGTAAATCAAAAAGCAGAGCTCATCTCGTATGCAAAGCTTAGAGCATTACAAAATCCAGATGTCTGTCTGAATTTAGCCCCTCATTTTTTCTGTCTCCACTTCCAACAAATTCCTGGGAAATTATTGATTGTATGCATCCAGCTATTTCATAGATCCCCAACTGCTATAAGAAGCAGTTTCTCACCAATGCAAATACTGATGAGAACAATTCAATGGGGAATGTAAAAGGCTTTAATGATTGATTTTATCTCTAACACTGATGATTTCTAACAGAAGCCTCGGGTGCAGGCTTACTCCTCAGATGGTTCTGTGCATTTTTATGGCTTTGAAAATCCTGTGAAATACAGTCTCAAAGTTCACAAAGCTGAAAGAGGCTCTGCTTCTGTGGACTCTCACAACCTGTCTCTGCCTTTGCTGCAGCCGTGTCCGTGCAGTAGTCAACGCAGCATACACAGATCATTTTCCAGAGGAACCTGCAGAAACCACCATCTCCTTATCTTGACAGCTTCTCCTCACCCCTTGGAGCCCGTCAGTGGCCCAGTGAGCACACTGGGGGGGTGTGTCTGGACACCTCTCTGCACATGGAACTCCAAATCGCATCTTGTGTCGTCTTGGGTATCACACTGTAATAGAAAGGGCTCTCTACTTTGCTGTTCTTATTACCCATTTGTGCCATTCAGCACCACTCTAACTGTGTCTCCCTGTTCTTATTGTGTCCCTCTATGCATCAGTTTTCAGATTCCTTCTTTTCCCCAAGATACAGATTTCTCCCAGACATGGTTTCACAAACCAATCACCTGCTGCTTTTGATGAACGACTCTTTGCCAGATTTCTCCCTTCTTACTGATGGTTGACATTCCTCCTGGTTTCATGGCATCTAAAAATGATATTTATGTGGTATCCCCTTAGTTTTCCCGAATGCAAATTCATACTTTAAATAAAACCAGATTTACATTAATGCCTAAATCTTCCATTAGCTGTCTCCCCTGACCTCTGTACTTAGGTATTTATCATTACCTTCTGCTTACGTACATGGAGGTTTTCAACCCATGTGACTCTTTCATGCTAGCTGTCCCACATTAATTTTGCAAGTGAGATTTTGTAAGGCAGATTGGTGTAATGGTGGTATTTGTTGCATTCTTTTCCTCCATTAATGTTGTATTTCTGGCTGAAAGCAGTCGTAAAGAGACAGTAAAAGCGGTGATGAAAGACAGAAGGTGCAGCTGAGTTCAAGATGTGCAGCACCATGAATTTACAGACTAATACAGAAAAAATACGGTTTGTAGATGAGACTTCCACTTACATGTGTGCAGAAGTGTTTTCCTTCTGCCATTTGTCTAAGTACACCCCATCTGTGTGAACTACTGCAAAAATGCCAGAACAGCAACTAGAGTCAAGGGAGATTTATGGTTCCCCTTGCCAGATGGAGCAAGTACATGTTTACAGAAAGGGAAAGAAAAGGGTGTAACTGAAGTTTCAAAGACCACAGATGGAGGCTGAATAGGAGGACTCTGGCCTTGATGCTATATGATGTTTTTAGAACACAGGGAGTGGAATTATTTCACCTGATTTTGAAGGTCTCAGCTGTCCCTGGAGAAAATAAGGATTTTCTTTTTAATTTAGATTTCCAATCTGAATCAGGCCTGTTGACCTCAGGAAGTAATTTAGATGCAAATGTCTGCATTTTATATGACTGCTTTTGATCAAAAGAAACTGTTTCCTGATGTTACTAGAGACGAGGAGCTGCGTTATCCTGTGCTATGCCAGAACAGAGAGGAAAAGCAGGCTCTCATTTTTTATACATACCATTCTACAGGTCACTTTCCACATTAAGAACAGCTGTTGGCAGTATTACAGATGTCACTTCAAAGTGCTCCCCAAATGCTTCTTCCTGTGCTAGGCAACAGTTCATGGCCTGGCTGTCACCTTCATCTTCCCATAAAAGTGTGAGATAGAGCTTTCCACACACACGTTCACAGGTCCTGGACAGCTGGAGCTGCAGTTGTCACCACCATGAACATAATTTAAAATATTTCTCATGACAATGGATAAATCAAGAGCTGAAGCTTGGGAACTCACGTTCTTCATGGATTTGTTGGACACCACTAAAATTAGTTTAAAGAAACTCTGCCTTCTCTGTCTCCTTCCCTTCTGCAGAGAATATTGCCAGGTTGTGTAGCTGTACTGTGGGAGTGTAGATAGCTTGATTTTTCATTTAATGCCAACTTCTGATGTTTTTTTGTCCATCCAAAACAAAGTCTTAGATGCTTTCTGACTGTTGTGCCAATATTTTGGGGGCCACAGAGACTGAAGCTTATAAAGAATTCAGCGAATCAAGATAAGAGTCAACTATTTGTTACCAACAGAACGAAGCCAGATTTTCATCAAAAGTGCCATGGGAGTCTTTCATTGCCAGAAGATAATTGTTGGTTTGACTCAAATGCTCATGGCCTTTTGCATTTTTCATAGTTGAAAAGGCCACTTCAATTTAAGCTGTTGTCTCAGTGAAAGGACTGAATTAAGGCTAATTAACTAACCAGCCCCAGTTAAAAACTCCCTAAAACTGAACATAAGTGTATTTCAGGCACGCTTGCTGCATTACATAATGCAGTCTTATGTAGGTCCTTCATTATTATATGTTTTGCAGAGATATATGGCTCTGTGGTTGTTAGGATCCAATTATTATTAAGGTTCTTTAGAAACTCCTCTGCCCAAATTAAGGTGCAAACGAGATCATATGCCAATGACAATAATATGGATTTTATTGTATAGTAGGTATACATATATATATATTGAAAGAGGATATGGATCTTATTGTATAGTAGATGTGAGAGAAAAAGAAAAGAAAACTAGTAGAAAATAGGTGGAGGGGACAGATAGAGTGACAGGGACAGAATAAGTAAAATATCACCACTCTGTGGATCCCAACAATGCTCCATTGATTCTCTCCAGCTGCTCTTCTTGGTGAAGGTTCCCCCGAAAGGTGCAGAATCCCCTGGGTTTATATCCCCTAGAGCCAGGTGGCAATGTCCAGGCATGTCCCCCTGGGGAGGGG
>VZRF01010163.1:114403-185424 GCA_013396875.1 Vireo altiloquus
TGAGCTGTGCTCTGCCCCCACCCCAAACTCAGCAGAGGATGATCCTCAGCTCAGCTGGTGGCTTTGGGCTTTTGGTGGATGCAAACCTTTCCTTGTGCCTGAGGTGATTGAACAATGGGTTTCCCTTTATCTAATCAGCAGTTTGACTTTGAGTCCAAAGTCCCAGTCTTCAGGGAGGCTTCTTGGTTGTAGCTTCTTTATAATGAGCAAAACTTTCTATCAATGTTTAAGGCATGAACTATTTTCAGTATCTGACAGTGGTTCCATTATCTTTATTTAGCCTTTATGAGGAAAAGAGAAGGTGAATGCATATTGCGATAACATTTCTATATCTGCTACTAACATTGTAATCAGATGCCTTTTTTCATTGGTTCTCTTAGGTATGATGGTTAAGCACACACTTTTCATTGTTCTGCAGCTGTGAAGTTTGTCCTTATCTTGGGAGAGGAACTATGGGAAAGGTTGGATGTGGGAATAGCACAGTCCTCTTGATCTTTGTGATTGAGCTGGCAGCGCATTTCCAGTTGACAGTGGTTGGATGATGTTGGCACCTTTCCTGCTTTTATTTAATCACCCCAATAAAACTTCAAAAACCAGCGTTGTTGACAGAACCAGTGAAAATCTAAACCCCTAAATACCAAAGAAAGCACAAGTTCTGTGATAGAGATCCTCTAGGGGTAAAAGTAGTGAAGAAATAACAGTGGGCAAGTCTGCAAAGATAGCATTAACTTGGCTGCATTACATTCACCTTGTATCTTTTCGGGTCCAGTTTTTTGGTTTTTTTCCGAGGTAGCAATAAGATACATTACACCTCAGTCTTTCATCAGGGGACAGTGTCTGTGGGCAGTTACAGTATGCTGAACATTTTGGACTGTCTCCTGTACCATCTGCCAGATAATTTATTTTGGCTTTGGGAAAAAGCATTTTGGTTGCCTACCTCTCAGATGGTCATGGTCCATGAAACTTCATCTATCGCACTTTATTATAAAATAGAGAGTAAGACCATGATGTTTCACCAAGATCTTTTACGCATGACCCTTCCCTGTCTTTCTCCGCAGTCCCCTGGATGCTGATAAAAGGGATGCAGATAAGGGCAGGAATCTGCACTATCAGATCTAAATTGAGGTGGTGTTAAACAAAACCTGTAGTGGTACGCAGTTCTGGTTACATTCATGACTTTGCTCCCAGTAAGAATTTTATTATATATACTGGAGCAGAGCACAGAAGGATTTGTAGATATATTTTAAAAAGCCCCTCAGAACTGCGTCTGCTTGTACCGCTCAGATTTCACATCCCTGCTCCCTTTCCAAGGCCAGATGCTTGTTCTCAATGGGTGTCTTTGAACCAATGCAAGAAAAACAGCAGCCACCCAGCCTACAATTAGAGCATGAATTGTGGGATGGCCCTGACCACCTCTGACAAATGGCCACAGGAGGGTGGGTATTTATACCCAGGCTCAGCAGTTTGTTTGTTCAGCAATCTTGCTGGTAGTATTAAGAAAGGACTAAATGAGAGCAAACAAACATTTGGGCAGGATATGCATTTTTATGAGGTTAACTCATCCTTGGGGAAAGAAGGAAGGCTCTGATCAAAGCATAGCCTTGTTGCAGAAATCTGACTGCAGGGGCAGTTTCGTTTGTTCAGGACTTGGTCTCTAGCAGGCAGCAGCCTTGAATGATTTAAGAGAGTTGCCCAACAGAAAGACAACAGGCAGGAAGGGGTTACCACTGCTGGGACTGTTTAATAGTTCTGAAGTAAACTGGTTCATTTTCAAAACAGGAAACATACTACAGTGTTGACATTTACTGCCCTCTGGCAAAAACGTAGTAGGTCCATGTGGTAGGGTTGGGATGTTTTTCCTGGGTTTTTTTTCCTCCCTGGCAAAAAAGGGAGAAAACCTTCTGCTTTTTTCTTTTTTTACCATTTGTTTGTCTTTCCCATATCTTCAGTAATGGCAAAAAAAGATTGGACAAATCACAAAACAGGGGCTAATTGGGGGACACTACACCAATTATTAAGTCTGTTAATAGATAAGGCAGTGTCTACCCAACCAGATAAGTGGCAGAAAGGCTGGATATTGTTGGGGTGTTCTTTGGGCCCCGCTGACTCCTGGCCCAGCTGTGTTCCTTGCCTCAGTGTCCCATGTCCCAAAAAGATGAAATGTGGCTTCTTTCTGCTGTTTCAAAACTTGTTTATTTTTTGTTCTTATCAGAGTTTCAGAGGCACAGACTGTGCTGTGACCTCCAGGAACACGAGGGCAGAATGGCAACGGCTACCCAGAGCAGGTAGCTTTCATATCTATTATCAACCAGTTAGAAAACTTTATGTATCTTATTTTGTCCCCAAAACCAGTGAATATCGACCTTATTGACATGTCTCCTCTACACTAAATTCTGTCTACCAATTAACAAGTCACAGGAACTCATGTCAGAGAAGAAAGGAAGAGAAGGAGAAGAAAGAAGAAGATGAAGAAAGAGAAGCTGACACCCTAGAATGTCCATGTTGGCTCCATACAATATATATAGCAAAACCTAAAAACTACAACTACACACTCTGTGGTACACTAAACATCTGGTGCTCTCAGCTCACCCAGAGGAGCAGGAAAAGTTCCCAGGTTTTTCCTGGACTCCAACAGGATATGGAAACTGATCTCTTGATTTGCTGTCCACAGTTCTCTCTTCAGAACAAGCATTTTACTGCACTATCAGTGCATCTTGCTATTTTGTGAAATATCCTCACCTAGACTTTCTTAAAGGTCAATCATACACACAAATCAGTATTTTACATTATTGTCAATAAAATCAATTGAGGAAGTATTGTTGTTAGGTTGGTTTTTTTTTTTTTCATATTATGATTTCTAATGATACAAATGATAAGAAAAATTTTGGGGTGAAGTTCTGGCCCCTCTGATGTCAGTAGACAATTTGCCATCAACAGACAAAAAGAATTTTCTGTGTGTACTGCCTGCCTCAGGCAGGTGACATTCAGATGCAACATGACTGTATTGTCTCTAACTTGGTCAAAGTTGGAAACCAAGTCATGATTCCTCATTATAAAAATTAAGTTTCTGGCATTGCTATTGCCTGTGCGTGCAGGAGCACTTTCTGATTCTTTGCAGTGAATTCTGTAAGATATCTGTACCCTGTACTTGGCAGGCACCACTGTTTACTAAAAATGGGGAGAGGTAATCAAGTAGGTGGAAAACCATCTGATTGCTCGGCAGAACAGGCCTGGCAGGGCACAAACAGAAGAAAAGCATATAAATCACTAGAAAAAGTAGCTAAATGAAAGCTTGTGTTGTGCATCTGGGAATGAAAACTCATTGCTATTTAGGACATTCAGAAGCCTGTTCTGAGCTTGTTAGAAATCATTTTGATATTAGCACACCAATGTAGAGTGCCTGGAATAAAAGAAAGCCTTTCCCCTCCAACTGACTTGCTCCAAGAATGTTATCCATGACTTTCTCTCTTGTGCTGAGGGGCAGCTCCCTATGGAAGAGGCAACCTGGATTCCACTGCTCACCCAGGACTGGCGAGTTCAGCCAAATGCTGTGTTAATTCCCCACTGGGCTACAAGAGTGGACTGTGGCCACACTATGTTTTTTTCAGGAGGTCTGTGAAGAGAGGCATCTTGACATGAGTTAAATCAAAGTGATGAGATTACACTTAGTGACTACACAGCCTGCTGGCCAGCCCCAGTTGTTTGTGTACACTTTCAATTCCTCGTAACTTGATGGATTAGTTTAAGACCTTACAATAGTTGTAGCCAGAACTACTCATTTACACGTTTGCATTACTACAGATGCCTTCACTCCTTCTTCATAAAACATCTGTTTTCAGGCACTTTTAGAATGATTCCTTTTTGGGGAATTTCTTTCTTGTGTTTTTCTGTCTTTCAGAAAGCACCTAAGAATCTTTGGCATTTCTGGGGATATTCATTTTTTTACCTTTAGTTTAGTTTTGTTTAGTTTTAATGCATTGGGTTATTTTTATTACTTGCGTCACTTCTCTGGGAAGATATCAGCAAATATATTACAAATATGATCTCCTGTAGTAAAATAATACATGAAAAAGAAAGACATTCATAAAAAACTCCTTCTGTTTTCCAAGAAGACAGCTTTGACCCAGTCAAACAAGGCCTCTCCAAACTTTTACCTTGTCTGTGCATCTGTTGGGAACGTATTTTAGCATATTCAGGATAGCAAGCTCAGGGAAAATGCAATTCATGGTGTGCAGGTAAGAAAAGTTTGGTGGCAGCTCCTCTAGAGCATAGCCGAGTATTATAATAAATTTTCTCTCTCACAGTATTATGTAGCAGAACTCTCAAAATGGGTAAGCTTGGCTGCAGCATCAACCTTATAGATTGTAGGGGGAAAGCCTTGTAGCACCTGCACCAAATAAGCAAATCAGCAGTGTTTTATTTTGCAGGAAATCCCATGAGCTCTTTACTAGATTTCTCTTTGCAAGTTAAGTTTAATATGCCCTTCGTGTAAAATGTGTTGTAAAAATACAAACTAAACTTGGCAAAGATATGGTGAGACTGTTCTTACTATCTTTTTCAGAAGAGGATTGCCTGATGACTAAGGAATATTTGTGTTTGTCGTTAAAACTAGTTAAACTAAACCATCTCTCTTTCATTCAGGTGTGTTCACTGGGTTTTTTTGAAGACAGATGGCCTTAATCCTGCTTTAGTTATCTTGCACTAGGGACATTAACAGTTTATTTTCCCATAATTAATAACTTCACAGATTGTTCCCTTTTCAGTTCATAGATGTTCATACATTTGTTCACACATATATATAAAGAATCATAAAAAGTATTTTCAAAGATAGGTTAATCTAGCTTTAATTTTGGAGATTTTGTAATAAATAAGGCTCTAGTTATTTGTGGGTTCACCTGTTAAAATTACTATACAGATCTATAAATAGCCAGAGCAGTTATATGTATATACAACACATTCTGTAAATTAAAGGTTCTATAGGAAACTGTACATAAATCATAGTAAACTACATATAGACTATAACATAGTATATATGTATATATACTATATTACACTATACTACACATAGTGTAGTATAGTCTATATAGTAAATTATATATGAACTATAGCAAACTACAGTGTTGGGGGATTCCTTGAAAGAAACATTCGTGTGTGTTTGTGTACACCACAAAACGAAATGGTTGTGCTTACTACACTTGGAATTTTTGTCTTAAAAAAATTAAGTCCTCTTAATACTGGTCAAGTAACCTAATCTCAACAGTCACATACTTTTTGGACATCTTAGCAGGGAAACCATTAGTTGATTGGGCATGGAGACTAACCTTTCACCCCTTGGGGTGGTCCCTTCAGGACATAAGAGACAGCGCATAAGTGGATTAGTGTGTGGAGCTTATGCTGCTGACAGTGATTCCTACGAGCATCACATTCTTACAGTTCCAGCAGCAATACAGCCCTGCTTAAGTGAAACTATCCATCTATTTCAGCTCTGTTTTTGTTCTGTTCTGTTGTCTATTAAAACTAAGAATTTCTGCTGCATTCATATCCTTAGTGAATAGTAACATGTGAATATAACTAATGAAGAGCAGTACCCTAATGGTGTTTTAAGCACTAATGGCCAATGAGTTGACTATTTCCTGGCAGTTAATGGCCATCTGGAGGAGATCTTAATCTGTCTGGTCATTAACTGCCAGGAAATTATTGACTTGGAGGTTGCTATTGCTCTTCAAAAAGAAATAATTTTTTTTTTCCTTCTCACTCTCCCTACCATCCTGCTTGCAGCCCTTAATTACTGTCTTCAGTGGCAGTTCTCTTCTTGATTGGAGAAGTTTTTTAAGCTGTCCAAAGTGTTTTCTGTACTTCACAGAATCTCACAAATGTGATCCCTACCTGAAACAGTCCATAATGCGAGGCTAATATTTTGCATTTGTATCTACAGAGCATGAATCTTTAACTGGTATGAAATTATGTTTAGATGATGAGAGTTCTCTGTGCAAAAAGAGGTTTTGATCTTTCAGATGCAACTGATAGATACCGATAGATACCAAGATAGATGTGAGCAGAAAGGATATCTGTTGCAAGAGCAGAAACCAGAAAGCAACAGAAAAATGATAGGGACAAAATGGTTACAAAGATCTGTCTTAAGAAAAGTGAAAATTAACATGGCTAAAACTAAGAGTTGCCTTGTCCATCTTTGCTTTCACCCCACACTACTTTTTATATTTGCTACATATTTAGACACAACCTAGTGCACCATTTAAAAATTTATATTTGTTAAGTATGGTAGTCACTTAGTGAAATATACATTTCTAAATCTCTCCATGAGAACTAGCTTTACCAGGCTGTCTACAGCAAGCTTGAAAATACCTTGAGTTTGTGGTGAGCCCGCTGCCTATCATCACCAAATTGCCTTACTGGTTCTCTTACTCCCACATTTATCTGTGCTGATTTTTCTTAAAGATCATCCTTAAGTTCTCTAGAACTTGAAGTCTTTTGGTTTGTTTTTATACAGATCATGGCAGAGTGGCATGAGGTCGATACCTGAGGGACATAGATGGTAAAGTACCACAAAACTGCTCGAGTAAAGTTGGACCTGAGACTTAAAGGAATTAGAGAGAGAGCAGAGAGGAATTAAAAGAAACGATGGTTGTGGAATGGCACCTTTGGGTCATGATTCCTTGATGCTGAAGAAAGGAGAAGAGGAGAAGGGGAAAGGGGTGGCCGATGAGATGTACAACAGAAAAACAAAGGTAGGTGAAGCAAGGTGTTGGATAAAAAAAAGTTGATGCTGCAATATATGAATAAAAACAAAACATAGATAGTTATCAACTTATAGTTTACTAATAAACAGCAATTATTCTAGAAGGTGCATTGTCTAGATCTGAGTGAGTCCACAGAACAGCTGTTCACAGAGTGGGTATGTCCAACACATGGCATTTTAAGAAGCAAAAACCAGACAAATTCTTGGGTGATCCCCATGCAAAGCACAGCTTATAGTGTTCCTGGAATTATGAATAACTGATTCTTCCAAGCCAAACCATTATATGAATCTGTGATTGTAATACAGATTCTGTATGCAAAGTACTTGGTTTCTTTGTTCTCTTAGGAAAGTATTACAAGAATGAAAAAAAAATACAGGGAGGAAGACTAATTCCTTTTTTATAGTGTCTTAAGACATAGTGTTTCATACCTTTGCGGCAAATTATACTTGGACCAGGAAATTAAATACAATACTCTGCAGAAATTTAAAAAATGGAGCAAGCTTGAAGAAAAATATGAAATAAAAATACCTTTAAAATATAGCTGTAAAATAGTTATGGATACATTTGAAGCCACATGTTGAAAAATTTACGACTGCTCTGGTATGCAGAGCACTCTATTTCAGCCTCTCCTTGATTTCATGTTTTATACTTTGGTTCACTTTGGCAATAAAAGGGACATATTAAAAAAGGTTCATAAATAATTTCTAATTTGCAGGAGGGGAATTTGGTGTGGACATACATACTCTTGCCTCTCATACTTCTGATAGAAACTCCAGTGCCTCCCTGTTGGAGCAGCTGTGATTTCAGTGGGCTTATGTGATTTCAATAGCTTATATAGGCTTATGTGTGGCAATGTTTTTTTCTTATAATTAAGAACACATTTACAAATAAAACCCAGGAAAAGAAGGAAAGAATGTTAGGGGTGATAAAACTAAAGACTTCTGAATGGAAAGTCTTTGAAGAGCACACAATATAAGAAATTCTTTATTTCAAAAAGGGAATTTATAAATTCAGTTTAGTTCTGATTTGCATGTTTTCTGGCCTAAGACAGCACATTTGGTTTCAATGTGAGACTACTTGCTACAGGCCAGTTCCTCAGCGGGCTCAGTCCTTAATTAGGGAACTATCCAGTGGTGGTGACAGAGATTGTATTTGTAAAATTGCAGGAAGGAAAAGAACATCAAAGAACTTCAATTTTTAACATAATTTAACACTTTATTAGGACGTAGGGAGCTCGCCATCTGCCTGGCCTCAGGGTACTCTGCGGTCTCTTCTGTTCCTCAACAGACTCTCCAGTTTTGAATGGTGACCCAAGACCAAGACAGACTGGGGAATTTGTCAGCAATGGAAAGTCACCTTTCATCCTCATCCCTCAAATTAAATGTTCTGGGAAGTCTATGAATCTATCATCCTCATCCCCCAAAATTAATGTTCTGGGAAGTCTATGAATCACAGGAGAAGGAAACAAACCTCTTTGCATGAAAGGAGACCTGTAAGACTACAGCCTAGTCTTCTGGTGTTTTCACTCTTAAAAAATGTAAGTCTGTCTTTCCTTGGTCTGAACATAAAATTAAGTCTTAAGGTGTGTAATAAAATGTGGGAAATACAGGCAAGTCAATCTTGCCTTGGTGCCTGGCAAGATCATAGAGCAGATTCTCCTGGAAGCTGTGCTAAGATGCGTGGAAAACGAGGAGACTGGTGACTGCCAACGTGGCTCCACTGACAGCAAATCGTGCCTGACAAATTTGGTGGCCTTCTCTGGCAAGGTGGTTAGATGGAAGAACGAATGATGTGATCTGCCTGGAGTGTTTGGGACTGTCTTGCGTGACATCCTTGTCTCAAAGCTGGAGACATGGATTTGATAGGTGGATAAGGAATCTACTGGATGGCCACGCCTCAGTGAGAGTTGTGGTCAACGTCTTGATGTCAAAGTGGAAAGCAGTGATGATCTGTGTTCATCAGGGATCAGTACTGGGACTGGCACTATTCAGCATCTTTGTTGGAGGCATGGACAGTGGGATTGACTGTTATATGAACTGCACAGCCTACCCAGAGATGTGCTGGAATCTGCATCCTTGGAGATACTCGAAACCTGACTGGATGATGCTTAAGCGCTGCTGTAGCTGCCCCCACTTAGGCAGTCTTCAAAGGTGCCTTCCAGCCTGAAAGAGTCTGTGATCTGTTCTGTGCTGTAAAGCCGATGTTCATTCTCATTTCTCTTCCATTTTTTTCCTGTTTTCTTTGAAGATTTCCATTGTCAAACTTTCATTTAAACACATGTAGACTGTGCTCAAATGTAACATGTTCAGTAAAACTAGGATGGTATTTATCTTCCCAAGTTTTAGAAGTCCATAGGGGAGGATGTACTGCAGAGTTTGTTGCCATAGGTGCTCCTTAAAGTAAGTGAGAGATTTTTTTGGATTACATCCACAGGTGTATTTTTGTTGTTTAAGGGAAGATGAATAACCCTTTGAAATCTCTGTTTCTCTCCAGCAGCTGGAAAGCCAGCCAAAGGTGATTATCTCAGACGATTCAAGCTATTGGAACTTTTTTGCATTGTTTCGTTGAGATTTTTTTCCCAATGTCTTTTTCCACAGTTTCAACTATGATTTCTCCTTGTTTTTAATATCCAAACTTCATGTACTAAATGAGCCAGGTGAGTGTAATACACCATTTTTTAAATTTCAGTGACGTACTAGCACTGTGTTATTTGTTAGTAATATCTCGTCTTTTGATGCTTTGACACCCAGAATCTTTCTGAAATCTCTGGGGTTTTGTGGGCACTTTTTTTTTTTTTAAATGGAAAAAGTAGCCAGACATGAAGCATTTGTTTACATATTTTGAAATATAAAAATCCCTACCTAAGAGCACTGGAATGCATTGCATACATTTATTGTATGATTGCAGCTCTAGATTGAGTCTAAACTTCACAGAGCATTGCCACTGTGAATTTTAAACTCAATTTACTTCCTTTTTATCCAATGTGTGTAAATAAAGAATGCTGCAGGCTAGGTCTACAAGAAGTTGTCTACAATAAATACTATGTTATTTTGGTCTTTTGATTTTACTAAAATTATTGATTCAGTCTTTTGAGGAACTATTTGATGAAAAAGCCCATTCAAAACAACTGTGATATGATCAAGCACATAACTTAGCTCAGGAATTTGCCACTGTCTGGTTAGAGTGTCCAGACTATCCTGTCTAGGCAGAACACAGATGCTGAACAATGATTTCTTGCACATTTCCTGTAACTACTATGCAGCCTGGCACCCACACAACTCCAGTTGGTTTGATTATTGACAGCTGACTTTCCTGTCAAACAGAAGTATCAGCAGCTGAAATCAGTCATCAGGGACCTGGAAAGGCCATGTCTGTACCCATGCAATATGTATTTGGATAGTCTCTGTGAGCACAGAGGAAGACTGTGCTCCTGCTTTACTGCTGTCCAGGCATTTCTGGTCATTCAATGCCTGAGTTTCACTGTGTATGGACAGAAAACTGCCTCGTGAAGCCTCTGCAGTCTGTGAGGAGTTATGAGGAAAACTTATGGAGGGAGAGCATGGGGATAAAACAACAATGCCTTGGGGGCTCCCTGAAAAGCTTCTTGAGCTTTGAGTAGCTTTTAGCCTTTTCCTAGAAATCGTAAGAAAAAATTTAATTCTCTGTTAAGATACTTCAGCTTGTCTCAGGGATTTGCTCTTGGTTTTGCTTTGCACGTTAAATTCAATAGGCCTTCAGAAAAGGACATGATCTCAGCAGCAACATTTCCAGGAATAATCCTTAAATTGTTAGTTTTGAAAAGAAGAGAGCTCTACAAGAATTAGAAGGTGGTCAAATGCAGCAGCATTCCACTGAGGAAAAGGTGACAGAGAAATATCTGTCAGCATTTAAGCCTAGGCAGTCTTCTGTTGACCTCCTAACCCTGTTCATTACAGCTGAGTAGACTAATAATGCCACGGTCCCTCCCAAAAACTACCTGGTCTTCTTTCATTCAGCTGCAGTGGAGAAGGCAGGAGTGCCTTGGGGTTGTTATACAATACTGCAGGAAGTTCCAAAGAATTCTCATTGTTTTTCTTTTGGGGAGGGCTGATGTATATTTTGGAAAACATCAATGTCTAACTTCAGTGTGCTTACGCTGTCTTTTTAGTTGGCGGAGGGAGGGAAATAAAAGGCTTTTCTTATGTACATCTGGATTTGCCTCTTAACTAGAAATATTTCCAAATAAGGGTAAGCCAAGTAAACACACAGTGGAAAAAAGTATTTTACTGCATCGCTATTCCTAATGGATATTTTAATTGATTTATTTATTCAAGTTTTAGTCATATCACTTGCATGGATGAAATTTCCCAATTGCTATTGCTTTCTATACAGAATTTTTTTTGTTATAAAGCTGTGTGATGCAACACTCTGAACATTTTTGCCAGTGAACATCAGTCCAAGGGTGGTGATTTCTCTAGTTTGCCAGTAATCTCTAAAGACAAATATAACATTTTCAGTGAAGTGTAATATTGTTAAGCATTTTAATTTTTCTAAGTTTCCCTTAATTTGCTTCACTGTCTCAATGGTGATAGCAACAAGTAGTTTCTTCTTACATACTATCAATTTCTCTTTGTTTCAAATTCCCTGTTTTCTTCTGAAGGAAGAAATAGTTATGAAGAAAATCATAGTTATATAAATACTTCAAGAATACAGAGAAAAATTATATAGTGCAGGAGCTGTCAAGCAGAAGGAAGATGCAACTACCATGTATGACCTCATTCCTTCACAATGGACATTATATACTTCTATTTAGTGTACCTGAGGAAGCATATTGAATATTAACCTCAGGCAGATTTTCCTTCTTTTTTCTTTTTGCTACTTTGACTTTGCCTTTTACAATTGTTTTTTCTCTGTTTCCACATTATGTTTATACAGCTGCTATTACAGCTTCTATTACTACAGCCATAGTGTTAAAAATGTAGAAATCTTCCTCAACTCCTACTCCATTTGCCTAGGATATTACAGCTGACTTCCAAAGAACAAAGGAAACTGATTTTGAATGGTGGCCCTAGACATCTTACAAACGACAAACTAGCTTTTAAGTGTATAAACGACATTTTCCTTCCCTGCTTGCTTTATCCTTAGCCACACGTAAGTATCTGGGCTTCAAGCTGGACAAAGAAATCAAGCACACACCACTTTCTTCCAGGAAAGAGGCTATTGGTTTTGTGGGAGGAGGAAAGTGAGAGAAGAAGAATATGATGAACTGCATGTGATTCATAATGAGATAAAGTATTTCACCTTTATATGGTGAAAAGCGTGTTAATTTTGCAGTGTTCTACATTCTGAGTGCTTCGTAACATATTGAAAGACGCAGTTACCTGTTCCCAAATTCTGCTTTCAGGACAGAGCAGCACAGTGTTTGATGGGGGCTGAGCTCCTCTGTGTGGGAGTAGAATATCTCTATTGATCTAAAAGTGTACTCAAGAGCAGCTCAAATTCCACTGGCAGAAAATCAACAGGAATTGAAAGATGTAATCCCAACCAGCTAAGTGTGACTTTGAGGTGCTGGACTGGAGCATAGGAGGTTGTATTGTTTATAATGTAGAAGTGGCTTGTTTGAAAAGGACAAACTTCCTTGTTTCCTTGGAAGGGTAACTATGGATTAACATCAGAGCTGATTTTGTAAGATCTTCATTGCTTGCTGGATAACAAAAGGTCAGAGCTCACCAGTGAGACTGAATTTCTTTGTCTCAGCTGATGATGGACTGGATGAGAGAAGAAATTTTGTCTTCATAGAAAAGCATGCTCTTGATGGTTCAAAACAACCTCAAGTGAGATTGTGGGCTTGTGATGCCTTTAGTGAATGAAAACTGCTTAATTCATGATGATTAATCAGTTTAACATTTAATTGGTGTGAATTAAAAAAAAAAAAGAAGCAAAAGTGTAGTTGTCAGCTATATAAACTTGCAAGTGAGGAGGCATTCCAAATGCCCTCATATGTACCCACTGTATTAATGTGAGAACAGAGGAATGAAAAGGCATTTGGGGGAAAGATTTAAACACAGACAGCTGAAACAGTACCCTTTTCCTGTGGTATTTCACGAGTGTTGCTTCATTGTTCCTTCATTTTTTGGCTTCTGTAGATTTCTTAATTGTCAGACTGCAACTGGAAGATTAACTACAGATGCTAATGGTAATCAGATGCTTTCATGTGTAAGTCTACTACAGACAGACTTTGAAAGGGAAACAGAGTAGGGTTGCAATGTGTACTTACTTCAGTCTGGAGTACTAAGAATATATGCAAACAATGTGTGGCAGACAATATCTTTACCTTTTTTTAGGTAGCAAGGGAAGACCTTACTATGTGAATGTACCTTAGGTGTCAGTTCACAGAAGCAGACTGTGCACAGTTATTCAAGTGATAATGCAAACTTACTGCAAATGGGAGGGATGTAGGCTCCATTAAGAGCCCTGTGCTGAGGAAGGCAGCAGTAGGACTCCACTCTTACTGACCCCATGGGACAGGGTGTTGCAGGTGCCCTAGAAAAAGAGGGAACATGTCACTTGGAATCTACACTTCATCAACATCTGATAATTCACATAGGAGTGAAAGGAAACAAGAAATAAAAGTTGACACACATCCATTAGAGATGAGTTTTCAGGGAACTGGTTGTTTTAATTGTCTGGATGATTCCTTTAAACTAGCACATCTAAGAGTTAAACAGTTGGTCAGTGATTTTGGTCTCATAGAAAACAGATGTTTCAGCGCAGCGCAAGAGCAGCAGAAGGCAGGCAGGGGTTTGAAAGCAGGACATTCTGCGTGGCTTGGAGAGAACCCAAGGCCACATCCTTCAGCCTGCACCCATCTCATAAGCCTTCCTCTTGGGAGCAGTTCCCCACACAGCATGCACCAGTCTCGGCAGCCTGTGGTTGCCCTCAGGATTAGCAGAATCTCTCAGCATTGCATAATTCTTTCACATTTGTAACACATTTCTTCCTGCTAGCTGGATAAAAGGGAATTCCTTACTATCTATGGCAGTGGATTTTATTTGCACCAGAAATCAATTTTATTTGCAGTACAAAATACAGTTTTCAGCTGCTTTCAAATAAAAAGGGCAGATGAGGAATAAAATAATGTCAATCTTTATAAGCATGTAACACAGCCAAAGACCTCTTTTGTCTTTATGGTCATAGGTTACAAATTACTTACATATTAGAACAGCAATAAAGATGAGAAGCTAGGCCTAGTGAATCACCCCAAATTACACATTAGATGCATCATACAGGTGTGTATGAATAGGCCTGTAGCTAAGTGGTCAGGATTGTATTCAATTGCTGTAATCAGCATGCTGGATCTTGGCACTGGATTGCTAGAAGGATGACTGGAGATGGTCATGGCATGTGAAGTAACAGGAACCTAGAGAATAAATATTTTAAATTAGCAAAGAGTTAGGGTAACAAGGTGATCCATGAATGAGAATGACCTCAAGCCAGGAATGAGTTAGGACATGGTAGCTCTGGTTTAGCAGGTGACTTAATCACAAATACACTTACTTATCTCTTCTTGCATGATGAGCGTCCCATGCACATTTGTAAACAGGGACAGAGTTTCTAACCCAGCCCTCTGTGAATGCATGAGTGGAGTAAGTGGAGGTAGATGAGTAGCATTCTAGTTGCCATAAAACAAGTCGCTTTTGACCTGCTGCTTTTGAGGTAAGTTCATTGTCATGGGGAATTTGAATTTAATGACATGTAGATTCACCTCATCTTTTTAAAAAGAGCCACCCTGTGTTTCTTCTGTCTCTGCATATTAATACCCACAAGAGATACTTGCTTTAAACATGCTAAGANACACCTCATCTTTTTAAAAAGAGTCACCCTGTGTTTCTTCTGTTTCTGCATATAGAGATATACCCACAAGAGATACTTGCTTTAAACATGCTAAGAATTGGTATAGTGTCTTACCTTAATGAAGTCTAAAAGGTAATGAAACCCAGGGTAAGGTTTGATTTAGTTGACGATTTCTTATGAGACTCTTGTATATTCTAGCTAAAACTATGGTTATTTTAGGTGCAACATCTTAAAAAGAAGTGGCATCCCAATGTTCTTTATATTGCAGCTTCACAGCAAGATTACTGGTTTTTTATTACCTTTGGTCTAGTTTTTCACCAGGTGTTTTTTCACTACTTTTTTCAGGTTTCCTATTTTGATGGACATGAGGTATTGAAGGGAAGCATTTTGCATTCCATTTGCCACAAGCACTCTTCAGTGAACAATGTAATGTAAAATTTAGTTCCAGGATTTGAGTATTTTATTGAATAAAATTTGAGTTAATTTTAATCAAAATTAAATTGATTTAATTTTAAATCAATCAGTTTTAAATTGATTTAAAAATTAATTTCTTTAAACGTTTAAAAGCACTGAACATGATCCCATAAAGTTTAGAAATTATGGTGGGATGATCTTCCTACCCCTTTTCAGCCAAAATATAATATTTTGGTGTTAACTTATGATAATTTAAAACTGCAGATAAGAACGCAAATAGAAGCCAAACCAGATAAGGCTGATATATTGTCATTGCTCAAGGTGAGAGAAAAGCAAAATTATGCAATACCATGCAAAACAAATGGGTCAAGTCCTTTCAGTTTTCACATCAACAGTTCATCTGATAGAGAAGCTGGAAGATATTTCTTTATCCTGAAGTACGTTTCTAAGAATAAATCATTTGAGAGGAGGCAGTACTCTGCTCTTAGGGTTGTATCCTCCTTGGAGATCTGAGCTGCTGTAACACTCTGCAGTCACTCTGGAGAATTGGTATCAGCCAACTGTATTGAGACAAGTCTGCAGTTTGGCTTCAGGTGCAGATTGTGTGACATCCAAAGTCAGTTTGTAAGGTAAGCATGAAAGGAGTGTGTTAGACCTGGTGTCAACAGATGTTCACAAATGAGGGATTTAAGTCTGTTGTGCTAGTTAGGAATCAGGCCTTTATTTAGGAGTTAACTATGGATGTAGATAAGTAGTTTTTAAAGGGCCGTGGAGGTTTTCCCTATGTATTTCTAACCTTAAAAGTATGTGAGATGGAGAAAAAACATTCCTGAGGTGTACCCTTCATTTTTATTAATTATGAACTCTAAGCATAAAAAAATGGATGGAATGAGAAAAAATAGGGGTATGAAAGGTATGAGATGACATTTTTCAGAGTTTCAGTATTTAAGGACTACATGCCTCTCCCTGCTGTTGGGAGTGATCATGAAGAAAAATTATTCCTTGCACAGGACAAATGAAGGGAATGTAGGAAATGTGGTCAGTGTAATAGAGTGGGATTCCCATCAGCTAATTTACTGCAGATATATACCAAAGGTATTCAAAAATGGAACTGAGTCACTTGTTGGCTTTTTAAGTAGTTAGTGAATGTGTATGCATTATTTACATATGCATGTTTCTCATTGTGATACTAATTGAAAATTTGACACACCAAAATCCTTTTAGTGCAAAGTTATGATTTGATTGCAATACTAACTCACCTGCTTTGGAGAGCAAAGCATGGAAAAATGTGAAAGGGACACATTAATATTTGCAAAGAAGCTACTTTTAAAGTGTTCTGATACTAGAAAAAGTATTCCAGTTGTAGAGTATTGGAATTTAACAGATGTGTGTGTAATATTTGAATAGCATCTCCAGTAAGACTACATCACAGATACTAAACCATGTCTTCTATTGTATGTAATAATTTCTCACAGCAGTAGTGCAGCATTGTTCAATACAGAAAAAAAGCTGTTTCCTTACTTTAACGGTATTTCTGTTGCAGCCTGCATACCTTGGAAAAATGTAGTAATAATAATGGAGGGAAGCTTTGAAAGGTGAAAACAATGTTATGGCAAAACAAAGAGATTGAATAAAATAGGGAGTAAACTGATCTAAAAGGAAATCTTTTGCTGGAGGTGAATGCAACTGGGTAGCAACTAAGGCATAAAGGGTTATTACTGATTAGTTAGAAGTTGTTTAAGAAATGGACAGAATGTCTGAACGCCTAAGGGATCTGCAGAAAACTTTGGAAGACCTCATGTCACCTTGAGGAAAGAAGGACACAGATATTTCAATTTGCATGAAGCAACAACCCCAGATGAGATTCTTTGTGAATTCTGCAAGTGGTAAGTTACCTTGCTGACTGTAAATGAGCCATAAGGCAACATTAGGAATACTTCCAGTCTGTTATGGTGCCATGATGATTTTTTGCCTTTCTTTTATACCCCTTTTACATACCCTTTTAAATAGTTTTATGTATTCTTAGTGCTTTTAGCCTACATACTTGTAACTTTCCAAGCCTGATAACTCAGCTGAGACCCACTGTCCTGTTAGACCAGGAGACAAACATCCTCACCCAGACACCAAGGTCCTCTCCAAAACATATTTTTGTAAACTAAGATAGGCCCATCCAGGGGGAAAGTTCCTCAGAACAAGAGATTCACTGGAGCCTCTCATTGGGGAATCTTTGATAGATATGCTAATTTGCAAGGCCCATAATTGTATTTTGGTGTGTGGGATGGCGGTGGATGCATTTTCGGGGCATTCCAACTGGATGAAGTGCTGCACCCAAAGATCCTTAAATAAATACCGAGGTAAAAAACTCTTTTCCCCATAAACCGTGTTTTGGTTTTAATTTTAAGACCAGGGAAAGCCAACAGTTACACTGCCTTTTTTGTGTCTGTGAGGTTGGAAACAAGGAGAAAAGACACCCTTCTACATCTGTTCTTGCTGTCTGTCTCTGGGATGGTAATGGTACCTAAGGCTTACAGACTTTAACCACAGACCCATCTGTGCATAAACAGCTCACTGGCCAAGTCTGTGAAACTCCTCAGTTCAGTTCAGTGTTGTCCTTTCTATGTTTCCTAAAACTCCATCGATTAAGCTTGATTTTTGTGTCTCGCTGAACTCCAGTGCTGATACCCTTTATTCACACCATGCCTGACAGTGTGTTTGGTTGGTAAATCTGTATTCAACTCTCCTTGAAGCTTCTGTTCAACTCTCCAAAAGCAGCACTGGCGCACGCCAGGACGACAAGATTTGTGGCAAACGGCAAGATGACAAGATTTGCAAGAATGTGAGATGCTGCACTTAATAAAAACAACAAAAGTCTGTGGCTGAGCAGAACAACGTGCTGGTGTTTTGACAGCTTACTGCTTTCATTTCCTCTTCAGTGTCTGAGTACTGTTGACACCACCATGCTTTAAAGAAAAAACAGCCACAGAAGAGGTTTGTATTATGAGATTATTATTTACATGCTCAATGTCATCTATCAGATCTCTTTTCCCACCTGCTGGAACTGATTTAGGGCCCAGTGCTCTCCCCCCTTTTATCTCCGTGGGGCTGCATGCCTGCACATTGTTGGGGAACGCAGAGGCCACCCACAGAGAGCAACCTGGAGGGAAAAGATGTGCCCCTGAGAGTACCTGACCCAGCAGAGAGACCTGGATGTTGTATTGTGGCATCTGACTGCTGAGCTCTCCTGTGCTCTCTCCGTAGTAAATGGATGAGTAGGCTGATCAGAGCACAGGGACACAGTTTTTCCATGTTCATGTCTGCAGTTCTAATTCCCTTGCTAAGAGATTTAGGGCAATCTGTAAGTCTGCTCAAGACTTCCAACCAAAATAAAAAGCAGTAATCAGAATTTCGGTATGTGTGCTACAGTTTAATTGGTCTGGTCTGTGTGTCTCAAGATGGTGGGAATTATTGCTTAATCCTCAGTACTAGAAGAAGGGAAGCAGAGTCAATGGGGATTAAATGTGGTAGCCAATAAAAGTCATACCCTATGAAAATATTACAGTTAGAAATGAAAGATAGCCTTTCCAGATAGCTTTCGTTGAGCTCTTACAAATGTTTAGACAGCCTAATCTAACCACATATTTAGAACAGCTATTTTCAGTGAGACCCTTGTGAACTGTGCTATTAGTTAGCATTCTTGGCCCAGGTTAGCAATGGAAAAGATTTCTTATCTGATTTGGCTGTATTTATAAGTGAAAGACATGTAAAATATATTTTGTCTTTTGAAACTTTTTTGATTTACAAAAAGTAATAGTGTTCATAATGTATCAAAAAAATTGCCTTTGAACATTTATATAATTGTCTTTGATGCCACTCTGAAAATCTTTTGTAAGCAATTTATGTATAAATAGCAACATATTTTACATATGTAATCTAGCTTTATATAGCTAACTTTCCCAGTTTTTATAAACTGACTTCAATGTCTGGGACTATAGACAAAGCTCTGTCATTTAACCATGAAGCCAGAAATGGACAGTTCAGCAACAGGCCGTAGAAACTACATTTATGTGTAATCTGAAATGATCTTTCATATGATAACGTTGCTCTTTCCAGCCATCCCTTTGAAAAGTGAGGAAAGGAAAAATGATCTCATATAAAGTCAGAAGTTCAATATTTTGGCAGACTGGTAGTAGTGATGTTTAACTTAGAATTCTCAGAAAGGACAGGAGAAAATTAATTCTCCAAGGAGTACATATGCCTTTTGTGAAAAGGGCACTGTTGATATATTCAAATTGCAGATTACTACATTAAAAATTGTATATGTGGCCTTGAAAAATGGTATTTAAAGCTTAAATAGAGACAGAGTGACAGTCTGCAACAACATGCAACAGCAAAAGATTTTGGGCCATCCTTTATCTCCAGTGTTTGAGAAAAGGCTGGTTGCACACACCTATTTTAAAAGTAGAGAGAAAATAGCCTTCTTTCAGACAACACTAAGAAAGAGTGTATCAAAATGTATTCAAGAAAAAAAAACCTCTTGTAAGGATTTCAAACAGATTATAAGAGTAACATATTTCTGAGAAAAAAAAATCAAAAGTGTTTCTGAAGAACATACAGCCTAGTTCCCGTAATTTATTTCCTTATTTAGATGTCTGTTTTATTCAAAGATCCTGATGATGCTAAACAAAAACTTGAACTTCACCATAGTGTATTGACTTACAATGTCTGCTCTGTTTGAGAACAAGGTATTTCTGCCTTAATAATTGCAGTCTGAAGGACATTCCTGCATAAGATTTAAGATAAGAGTTGCTGACATTGCTGCCATAAGCCATAATTGTGAGTTCATCACCTTCCTGACACCTCCTTGCAGCCTTTGAAGTATAAATTTACAAACCTACTCTCAGTATTTTAGATCAGAAAGCTCCTAAATATTTCATAATGGTTGTGTTTTTCATTAATTGGTCAATTTTTTCTTAATTTTTTATGATACACATCAATACTTCAGCCTCTGCATTAATTGTGAAGTTGGAATTGTAAAGAGGACCTTTTCTTTGACATCATCAGGATTAGTTTCACCTGCACTGATCATTCCTTTTAAATATCTTTTGCAATTCTAAAAATATAAGTAGCCCAGAACAAAGTCCCTTTTCCCAAAAATAGAACAAAAGGACAACAAAACTAGGTCTGTAGTTACACTTAGCATGGTAACTATTCTCCAGATGAGTTTCTCTTGTGTATGGCCTGATTTTCCAGCCTTGGGGATCATCTGTGAGACTGTAACAGGGAAATAAAGTCTCTTTGGGGAAGCAAGGTAGACAGCCTCGGTCAGTCATTATGATTCTTCATGAATCTACGTCAGGATGGGGTCCTCTCACCCTCTGTCTCATCCAGTCTTTTGCTGTGCTCTGCTTCCTTTTATGCTGAGTGTTCTTTTTTGTAGGCAGAACAATGGTGGGTGGGGTGTTATGCATGTCAGAGAAATATTCTGACTGTGATGTCCAGCTTGGCAGAAAAATTCCTAAGTAATTATCTATTGAAATGTGGTTACTGTATTTGCTTTTGTCCCTCAGCAGCAGAAGATAATTAAAATCAGGGAAGTATAATCAGTAGCATTGCTTATATCAAAGGCCAGCGAAGATTCAGATCTGCCAGAACATTCCTAATAGCACACATTTTATAAGCCTCAGGTAGTCCCTTGGACTATTTGTGTGATGTTGGATAAAACGAGGAGAGGCCCTCTCCCTGAGGACAAGACACTTGTGTCCAGAGTGCTTCAGGCCAGCCCATCAGCCTGGAGAGCAGCTTGCCAGAACCTGGGCTAAGGAGAATTTGGCTAAGGCCAGATATCTCCTCTAAGCATCATGTGATGTTCATGTGGCTTTAAGTAATAATTATCCCTTTTTTATGACTTTTTAAACATTATTATCCTCAATGATTTAATTATTAGAGCATAATTATTCATGTACCATGCCTTGGGGCATGGCACGAAGGCACTTGTACATGTTTGAAGAAGCAAAGCCTGCATGTGAAGCTCTGTGTGAGGGGAATCAGGAAATCCCCTTGCTTCAGCCTTGGAAAGAGATGTCTGGAATGATCTATTGCCAGAACCACACTTGGGTGTTGCCTTGAAGTGAGCTAACTAGAGTGGTCCAAAACAGGACCATGGAGCCGGGTGGCTGTGACTTATGGCAGAGGAGCAGAGATCCTATACTCAAAACTCTGTCATTGCCTCTTTCATATTTAATTATCTAGAGGTATTCTTAGTTCCCAGTCAATCCTGAAAATATAAATTGGTTAAAACCTGCTTAGTGGATTAAAATCTGCTTTTTAGCGTGTTTTATGGAGCCATAAAAGATTTTGCAACATCTTTAGATCTTTAAAATCTTGTCTGCTTGAAGACTATTACTGAAGAGTTTCTGTCAACGTGAAGGTATCAGAACAGCTAAAGTTGAAGATTTGATGGCACCTGGTCTTCTGAACCCTGATGTCTGCAGTGGATGGGCATTAGAGATAAGTAGTTTGTTTCACACGGGTGACTGACCTGATGATGGATCTGAAACGTTTGTTTGATCTTGTATGCAGAGAGAGCTGGAGCAGCACTAACAATGTGGGGATGAAAACTCTGTAGAAAATTCAGTTATCCAGGCCATCTTTTATTTTGTCTCCAGTGGGAAATACACAGAGTGAGTTTGACAAACTGTGTTTATGCTTACACAGTATTGATAGGAATAGGATGTAATAAAAATAGGAAGTGGTGGGTTTCTTGTAAAACCACAGAACTGCTTTTGTGTTTTAAGTGTCAAGAAATCATCCTATTAGAGCTAGAGATGAACTTTGCGATATACATGCTTTGAAGCATACATTTACTTATCTAAACATTCAACAGAGATCTCATTTATTCTCTCCTGCTGATGTCAGGGAGGTGATTTGTCCTTTTATTGGTCTAGTGTCTGAGTGTCAAAGCAGCAAAACCAAATGTAAATAATACATTATTTGCACCAGAAGGGTTTTATTTCATATTTCTGAGCTGTTGTTACTCCAATGAGTCCTCAGATAAGGTATAAGTCCTGAAATTAACTTTCAGTGCTTTGCTATAATTGTGTGCACACTCTTGGGGTGTTCCCTGCAAGGAGAATTATGCTAAACCCTGTACTGACTCTCTGACCATATGCTCTGTATGTACATACTGCTCCAAGGATGTCACTTCAGGTGCTACAGAAGCAGGGAAATCACCTATAGAAAATAAAGGTATAAATCCAAGTTCTTGCTGTCCTACTTCCCATGACATGGTTTCACTTATCCTTGGACGTGTAACAAAATTTTCTACCTCTGAACCTTTTAACTTCTACTTCTCTGCCTGATTTCTCTGATTACTTAGTAGCCTTTATTTGTGAAAATATCTAAATGAAGAGCAGAAGTCTCTGTTTAGGAGAAATTCTGCTTGAAGGCAGTTGTTACTAAGACTTTTTACTGCTGTAAGTTCCTTCAAACAGCTGCTTTGTGTTCAGTTAAGACAGAAAGAGGCAGGGAGGGTGACTACAGGTATCTTTAAGCTGTCTTGTGTGGGGCTTGGCCTTGGAGTTCCTCTCTGGCCTTGAGGGCAGGATGTTTTCACAGTGTACTCTGGCCATACCAACTGGGTCAAGAGTCTGGGACTCTGGCACAGAAACTGCTCCCAGGGGGTTGTTTCTTCTTATTTCAAGGCCACATCTCCCTGACATGATATCAGAACTAGGAAGCAAGAAAAGTCTGAGCCCTGGGACTTGGCCAGGCACTTGAACTTGAGATATTCTGTATTGCATTTAACCAAGAACTTACTTTAAGCAGACTGGATATGATTAAAAAGTCCAGAAAAAGGCTGAAAGTTTGTAAATACACTTGACTGTGAGACTATTTATATCATCCTGTTTAAATAGATAAAGTTAAGCCTACAGTCCCACCAGCTGCTTATGGGAGCCTTTGGCAAATTCTAGCCTGGTGTCTGAAGAGCAAAGATGGAACCAATCTTACATTTTCCACTCCTGTCACAAAGTCTGCCTTAACTCAAAGAAGTGATGTGATGAGATGGACAAAGCTCTCTGGGAGCCTTTGAAGGTGATCATGTCGTAAGGACTGCTTCAGAAAATGTTCTTGCACAAATTCAGCTTTAACTTACCAGGCCTGTAACATATATTTGCTTTTCAACCTCTGAGAATGCAACAGTCACTAGAATAAATGAGTATTTTCTCACGTAAAAGATGTCTCTTCTTGATGCGTTGTAGCTGCTCTTCTGCCACCATCCACTCTATAGTCACTTGAATTATGTTGCTGTGAGACTCTAGTGGATGAGAAGAAAGTAAGTGTTTGGAGTACAAGCTGTGATGTTGCTCTGCCTTTTGGACTTGCTCAAGACATTACCAGAGACTTCAAGGTTAAGGATGTTGGTATCACCTGCAGTCACATCTTCCTCTTGAGAAATTCTGGGCTTGATGTGCATACTGCAAAAAATGTCTATTCAGTTACAAGTTGCACAAGTTGGTGCAAGCTGTGCACGCCTTAAGTCCCAGGATAATTTAGCAACAGCACCACGTGTGCTGGAGAAAATGAGAACATATCATTTTCTTCCTTACGAGAACCCATGAGTTCATCTGCTTTGCTTGCAACACCTTCAGGATTCGGTAGTCTGGACACTCACTGTGCCTTGCAGTTATACTTCCCTTTCTTACTGTATAGTAGCTGAGGATGAAGCCTCAGACTGGATGTAGCCGTTGAACTCTGGATGTTGAACCCATCCTCCTGGGAACTGCTTCCTGCCTTGGCTTTGAACTGTTCCAGACATCTGGTTTGAACAGGCAGTGATCCTCAGAGGTACCTGAAGACCAGCCAATGCTGCACAGTCAGTCTGGAGGCAAGGGCCTGGCTACAGTCAGTGGTAGATGTGAAGGATATCATCTGGTCTGAGTTCCTCCTCTTCTTCCTCTCTCCTCTGTTTCTCCTATCCCCTACCTCCCGACCTTTTCCTTTCTCTTTCTTCTCCTTAACTGTGAGACATATTTTATCTTTATGTTCAGCTCCTTCCACTTCTCTGTAGAAAGAAGTGAGAACTTATAAGAGTAACAACCAAAGTAAGGGCTTGTGAATGCTATTATACACCTCTGTAATTAAAGTTTGATTATTGTTTCAGTTGTGCCCTCATTAACATGTGTGTAAACACAGATGAATGTGAAGACAAGCAGACACAGAGCTCCCATAATTTTAGATAAATATGAATAACAAGAATCCAGAGAGAGCTCTTGCTCTCTGCATCAGGGGCTTTGTAGGTTAGACTTCTCAGAAGTCACACAGACAGACACAAAGGAAGCACTGAAACAGAACAAGCATAAATTTCTTCATACTTGAGCTAAAGCTGTCACTCAGCACAGCAGCCATTCCTCAGAGAGTTCTTTTGTCTTTCCATGTGTTAGACATTACAAATGTGAACTAGTGAAGGGTAACAAGGCAGCTGTGCTCTTCATGAGGTTAGGGCAGAGCCTATTCAAAAGCAGAGCAGCTACAAGGCGTTTACATCTCTCAAAAGTTCAACAAACAGTGTTTGTTTGTGATTTGTATCTGCCTTTTGCTGACAGCGCTCCTCCCTTAACAAGGGTGTCCCTCCCTGGGGCAGGGGAGAGCTGAGCCAGTGGATGCTGTGGGGAGCGAGGAGTATGCCTGCCCTTCAGCCAAGGGTGTGTTTGCAGCTTGTGTAGACATTCCCACGTGAACTTTCAGCCAGCTAGATGAAGTATGGATAGCAGTTTAGCCACTGCAGCCTGGAGCGCAGCAGAGGCACCCAGTGGGATTTCCCCGCTTCCCCAGCAGGTTTTGCATCCTGCTCTGAGCTCCAGGTTTGCTGCAGCAAGTAGGTAATTAAACAATCTAATTTAAGGGCACCTAAAGCATATCCTGAGGATGAAGCAGTGTTGTGGCTGGTGAGAGGGAAGGCTCTGGATCTGGCTGTGAGGTGCTGTCCCCATCACCCCGCTAGCCCAGCTGTGGCAGGGTCTTCTCGTGCTCTGAACCTGAGATTCTCTGGGTGGGATTTTGCATATTTTTTTTTTAATTCTATCAATCCATCTTACCATTAGTGTGATGTTTCGAGCATTCTGCTATTTCACAGAAATCTCTGATGCCAGTAGCCATTTTAGCAAACATTGCTTTATTTCAATTAATGTTTTTAATTTGATAATTAATACTTGATAATTAGTTTAATAATGTGTGCTGAGTGACCAGATTGCCATATAACTGCTATGTCATGAGTGCTTTATTAAATACAAGTTATATCCTTGTTGGCAATATTTTATAGACTGTCCCAAATTTTCTTTTTCCATGTAGTTTTCAAGGAAACAAAAGCTCCTCTGTGTATGGGTGACTTAGAGGGAACGTACAATTCTAATTATAGAATCATCTTGGAAATTCTTAATGACCTTCATTGAGGATTATGTTATTGTCCTGAACATTGTGCCATACTGAAACTTCTAATAGTGTGGAATTTTCAGGTCTGAATTAGCTGGTGAAACAATACTTTATTTGAAGTAAAGGCTATGACCTCCCTTTATTTATCTCCAATTTTAACTTTGCAAACTGAGACTGATCAATTTAATTGGAGTTTATTTAGGGCATATCCTCACAAACCTTCCTTGATTTGAGTAGTCCTATTGATTTATGGCTTACTCTTGTGTTAAAAGCCTGAAATATCTTCTTTTGGTGTTTTGTTACATTATTCCAAATGAAGATTTTTTTTGTTTAAAGTGTTTCCTTTTAGTTTTTTTTCTGGCAAATAGTGACACCAGTATGGGCCTATCTGCAGGTCTAAGTTATCTTCATATTACCAAAGGAATTTACTGTCTCACCTGAAAGGATTTCAGCTTGAAGAATATGAGTTGTTCAGCATTGTCAGGAAATTCTTCAGTTCAGTATGCGTGCAAGAAATGCACGAGTTAAATATGGTGCTGTTTTTTGAGTTCTAGTCATGTGTACTGGCCTTTTTTTCTTTTTATGTGCTGTGAAGTCTAGGTGTAGAACCCTCTATGCACCAGGGTGAGCAGTTCTAGTAAATAAACTTCAATTGGTCTGCACATTCTATCATAAACTTAGCAGAAAGTACCAAGAAATGATGATTAATATGTTCATTTACAAAGTTTGGGTCATTTATACGTTCTCTTCCATCACTAAAACAGAGCATAGGAATCAGTGATTCAGGGTTTCTGTGCAATGTATATGAGACTATTACTTTGGAAGAAAGACTCATACCTCAAATATTACTGAAATAATCATACATAATGCTTGCAGATAAATAGATTTAAACTTTTAATCAATATTGTTCATCCATTTGAGACATCAGTGCTGCTCAATACTAGAAAAAGATTTAACTAAACAAAAATTTAAGCTCTTCTTGCAAAGATCTCATTGCCATGATATTAGTGTATTAGCATATGTTTGAAATTTCAGTTCATTATGCAGTATTTAGCCTTGCTGATGTCAGCGGAGCTGATTATTCATCAACAAAAGTAATTGAGATTGTCATATAAATTTTATTTAAGCCCCTCTTTAGACAGTGCTAGATTTTAAAAGAAATACAAGCTGAGCAGGTGGTTCTACAATACCTAAGATAAAAGAAGAAACTAGAGTGTGTGTATTGTTAACATGTGTTCATAAATTAAAAGAAAACAGAGGTGTCTGGCCAGACAGCAAGTCTGTTCACTGCTGTTGCAGGCAGTGTGCAATATAATCTCAACATACTTCTGAGATTCGAGCTCCAACACAAAAGTATTTAAATTGTTCTCAAACAGTAGGCAAGAAAAATAATAAAAAAGCTGTGTGAGGAGCAGGGCTAAGATGGTGCTGAAGGGAGAAGTGATTGTTATCCAGAACTGAGGAGAGAGACAAGAACTACAGGGAATGGGATGGGCACAGTGATACAGATGGTGAAAACAGTTTCCCAAAAATTCATTGTCTGAGTTGCTCTGCTGTCCTATCAGCTGGTTTTTCTTGCTTTGCCTTTGCTTTCACTAACAGCTTTGAGCCAGATTTAGAGTCCTCTGCAGTTAACAAAAGGGTTTTTTTCCTTATTTCCTAGTCTTTGTGTCTGAGTCCTAAGGGAGAGGCTAGGTACTTTTTGTTTTCTGCCTGCAACATCTAACTCACTCTTGTATAAACGAGTTTGATTCAGTGCCTGAGGGTCAGTTCAGTCTTCCTGCCAAAAAGCCCCCTGAAGCCAGAGGTGGGTGACCTTTTCTGATGAATGGTTTGCTTTGAGAAAGGTACAGGCTTAGTCTTTCCAAATGTATTTGTAATTCAGACCTGAATTTGGTAACAGTGATGAACTAAAACATACAGAAAATAACTACTGAGGTTTTCCCTCCAACATTTCCAAACCGAACAGCCTTAATTTTCCAATGTCAAATTGCTTAGAGTCCCTTAAGGGCAGTTTGTGGGCATTTGGCACCAGCCTTGGCAGGGGAACAGAGCAGCTTGTCCCTGAGCTGTGCTGGACACCGGCTGTGTAAGGGTCCCACCCACCAGGCTTTAAGGCATGAGGGCACATTTTCCTTCTTAATTCCCCCGTGATTCTGGGCCTGTGCTCCAAATGATCCCGAAAATGAGAGATGAGTATGGCCAGACACTCTCTCCAGTTAACTGCAGGTTGATAGAAAGTTATTGTCACGGAGTCCTGAGCCTACAGAGGTTATTTTTGGTTTGATCCCTTCTGCGGAAGCTGTGCATCCGAGGCTGAGGCATATCCATTTCTCTTAGCAGGATTTCAGCTCCTGCAAGGAGATGGATATTAGCATCAGAAGCGAAACAGAGACATTAAATGAGGTCAAGGTGACTGTGCATAAGCATTATATAACACAATAATTTAAAATGATGAATGAAATTGTTAAAGTATTTTAATTGTAACCTACAAGTACAGACACAGGATGGCCCTTGTAGCATGGGGTCTGCAAAACTGTATGTATGAATATCTCTGGCAGATGGGTCCAGGGAAGGTATGAGGGGGAGCAGCAGGTACACTGACAAAGCAGCTTTTCACTCCCATTTCAAAGAGGTAAAATTCCTGCTGTCATGTACTAACCAGTGTGGGGGGGAGTGGGGAGGAAGCAAAAAAAAGAGAAATAGATTGCTTTCATAAAACAAGTGGGAAAAGACAAAGCTAAAAAAAAAATAGCGCTACCTATATTTTTTTAAAACCTAATGACAGTTAACAGACAACAACTGGAAAGATTGGATTAAAATAATTTTCTTTCTAATGTCCATTTGTGTACATTGAGAAGAAATTATTCAACCTAATGATACATAGAGAAATGTGACTTGTTTTAAGAGAGTGCTTGCTTGGACATCAGAGATAGGAAACCAGGACGCTGAAGTATTATGTACATGACTGTTTTATGTTAACAGAGTCTGATTCCGCAAACACTAAGATATGTGAAACTATTATCCTGAACACAATATATATGAGTACAGCAATATGGATTTAACATGCAAAATTATCAGTGTCTTTGTCCCTGTTATAATTTTAAATGATTGATCTCTGTTTTTAAGTCTCTGTTTTAAACCTCAGAAAAATACAGAGAAAATACATACTTATCTTGGAGCAGAAATTCTGATTGTGTTTTGTTGCAATAAAAATAAATTTTGTCCTTTCATATCTGTAGCTTCATGAGCATTCTTAAAAAAACCAAAAGCTTCTTTGTTGTCAGAGATAGTTCTTTACTCTGCTTTTAAAATTTATTCAGAAACCCCTATGACGCATAAGATAGAACACATGAAAGAAAGTCATTCTTTCTCTTTTCCTTTCTCTCCCTCTTTTTTTTTTTTTTTTTTTTTTCAGAGAAGCAACTTAAAATATGTGTGTGGTGTAAGAACGTGAGCTGAAGTTTCATGTTTCAGGTAATCTTCTTTAAAATAATGGGAGTCTAGATTGCATCAGTTAGTTTAAAAACTGCTATGCTATTGGTAGGAAGAAAATGGGATTTGAGCCAAAACTTGCCTGTGTTACTGCCAAAGTCTGTATCAGATTTAAGACACATGCTTCTGCAAGCTTCCATGAAGGTTGTGAAAAAAGTTTTAATACAGAGTTGGATTACAGCTCTCGGCTCAAAACACTGGCCATTACACTACCATCTTAAAAGCCTGCTGTAACACAGAGCACAGAATCGAGCAGATTTCTTACATTTTCTGGACCACAGATGGATTTTGAATGTCTCTTTGTGTCTTGATGGAAGATATATTAACTTCATTAACTGGAATCCATACCTGATCACTTGTGAGTGTGTATGTGTGTACACACAGATATATATCTATTTAAAACCTTATCATGATTTTATTTCAAGTGTATCTAAGATCTGCTCTAAGAAATTATATTCTCTAGAAGAACTTACCATTTTTTTGAGCAGCAAAGAGACAGATATTTACTCTTAGATGTTGGAATCCTTCGTGAGTTTGTAAGAGAAATTCTGGAAGCTTTTCTGTGTTGGTGGAAGAGAAATGCCTTTTGAAACAGACACCTCCAGCTGTACGACAACGACTGCGTAGTAACCTGTGGATTTTAAACATCAGAATGTACAAACCGTGGGCAACTGTGAATATTTTCATAGTTTCTTTTCTTCATCTGCTGCAAGGATCTGACTATGAGAATGGATCTGTGAAGGCAAGTGAACTTTTACTGTGATTCTTAATAATACAAGTTGCCAGAATTACCTACATTTAATGTGCAAGGTAGTGGGTTTCTTGCTGGTTTGGTAATGTTGTTTTTTTCTTTGGTGATGGTTTAGTTGCAGAGATGCTTAGTAGTCATAAAGGAAAATGAATCTACAAGGAATTTGAATTCATATTCTTTGTTTAATATTTTGTTACTTTTTTACTAGTTTTTAAGTAATTGTTGTATACTTAGTTCTTCAGTTAAAATTTTAGTTTCAGTCATGCAAAATAAAAATCTGAAAAAGAAGTGTGAGTCAGAGTATTTAGAATATTTGTTGAATATATTTTTTTATTTCAGGTATTTATAATTGCAGGAATTAGTATGCTGGTATTGAAATTTTCCCTGTAAAAACACGTGTTCATCAGTTGTTCACTTGTTTGTCAGATATGAGAGAAACATTTTGCTTCATTAGAAAAAGTTATATAGGATTTTAAAATAAACAGCAACTAGTAATAATAAAGCACATTGCCTAGAAATTAACTTTTCTTCTGAATATAATACATGAAACAAAATTTAAGCTGAAGCCTCACCATGAGAGTAGGATTTGTCAGATCTGACTTTGAGACAATGTGAGAATATCCAGGACAATCATTTAGAAAGATCAGAACAAAAACTGGAACAAGTTTCTACATGTGCAGTCTGTCCAGAAATGATTAATTCAGTGTGTGGTCCAGAACAAATTATTTGTTTTTCACTAGCAGAGCAAAACAAGCTAATATTTTTGTTTTCACTTCAGAAAACATCCTGCTTGCAAGCAATGACCACACACTAGTCTGTGAGCCTGCTGCATGCTGACCTATTCTTTAGAAAAGAAATGCAAAGTTGTGTGCCTAATTGAAGACTGCTGTTGCCAGCCCAATAAGTCAGCAGTGGTGAGCAATGTGTGCCTCAGGATGACTGATTCCTGATGGCTGTTCACAAGCTTTTAATTTACAACCTCAGCAATCAATTCTTTGAAGGCATTAGGACCACAGTAATCAGCCTTGTTTAATGCATTAACTTTGTGCACTGCATGACAAATCACCATTTTCGTACTTGTAGGAATCACTGTATTTAAACCAGAATGTACATTCTAATACAGAATAGTAACCATTTTAGAATTGGCAGGGGTGATGATTCTGTCCTCATGTGGGACGCAAGTGTATTCAGCACAATAGCATAACCACTAGAAAGTCCTTTAATTATAAACTTTGAATCCATATCCACTTTGCCTAGAGTAAATGCAAGAGCTCCTCTTGCTAGCTTATACTGGCTTCCAGTTTATTCACCGTGACAGGATTGTCCATCCAACATAGGTACAATTGTGATTATTTTCACTGAAATTTGGCTACCGCTGTCAAGCCGCCAGCTTAGCCACAGGCTACTGTTCTTGAAACAATTCACTGATAGTTTCCAAGACTATCCTAAAGGAATCTAATAGATCACACTCAAAAGGTATCACACTCAAATGCTGCATTTCACTTGCATTGGCTGCTGATTGCCAAAAGGAAAAGACTGGCTTTCTGCTTGTTCTGGCTCTTTTGGTACAGACAGATGGTTTTTGCTAAGCTGTTAGTTTTTCTTTTAATGTGGCTTTCTGTGTTGTTTTCTCCTGTATGACCTGTGGGCTTCTGTGTGTGCACATATGTGGAAATACACCACAAAGTCCTTCATGTTACAGTGTTGGATGGTACACAGGGTTATGACTATTTCTACCATTTGCACCTCACATTGAGTTTGCAGTACGCAGAAATGAGGTATTGCATTCACCTACCCCACCTTATTTTTGTAAAGTTCTTTAAGATCAACAGCAGCATTGCCTGGATGAAACCCACAAGTTCAGGATGCAGGTAATACACAACTATGAGACCTAGGATGGGTTAAACACCAGTAACCTGCTGTGCCCCCCTGTTATATGAATCCGCATTAGGTGAGATCTGCCCAGGACACCTGAAATTTTAAACCTGTTTATGCTTTAAGCCATTAGGTGGTGTCAGTGTGGTATCATGTGCTAGACTTTCAGGGGGCTAAGGATTTAAACACTCTATTATTCCCCTTCAAATATCTTGATCAAAGGTGTGAATGTTAAAAAGCTCATGTACAAGTGTCTCCATGGCAGTCGGCTTTTCCTAACCTTTCAAAAACTCCATTCTCTTCTGGGCACAGGAATCCCTTTTCCCCACCATGTACATGTATTCCTCGCCTGTCAGAGCTCCTGTTTCCTCTCTTCCTTCCTGACCTGTTCCCAGCATTTGACCTGTGTTTCCTCACCTCTAGGACTCAGTTTTCCGATTGGTCTGTTTGTGCTGTCCAAGTGCTGCCCTCCTTCCCAATTGCTTCCTACTGGTTAGGGATGTCCTTCTCTCTCCGACCCTCAGGAGTTTTATCCACGTTCCTCAAAGAAAGCTCTAATGGACACTTTTGTTTTCCAGTAATATCTGACCATGATACCCCTTCCTTTCTTCATCCATAGCTTCTTGTTTTGTCCCTGTGGTTTTAACTTCCCCAGCTTACCCTTTCCTGACCTGTTTCTACTTCTGGTCTCCAGAGCCGATGTCAGCCTCCTCAGCCAGTTCTTGCCCTCTTCCATTAGAATTCATCTCCTTCCCCTCCCACAGGAAAATCCAGCTGGTTCTTATCCCTGGATGCCAGACCCCTGTGGCCTGAGGGGGAAGAAAGGCAGGTCCTGTGCTCTTAGCCCCACAGGCTGGACCTGCCCCCATGGGTGCCCTGCACCCATGTCCTGCTCCATTCCTGAATGGACTGGAATCGGCACAGGACTTGACTGCCACAAAGCCCTGGGAGGTTTCTGCTGCTGCTCTTGGAGGCTTTTACATCTGGGTGGACTTTTTTCAAAGACAGCAGCAGACACATCTGGACCAAAAAAGGTTCCTCAGGTGTGAAAAATTCACAAATGTGATTCACAGTAGGGAAACAGAAAAATTTTTTTCATGGATAAAGGAGGAACTTCATCCTCCACTGCAGTCAAACCATTTTGTAGGAGAAAGCAAAAAAAAATTACTAAAATAATTTTGAGGCAGACATCTGGTATGGAAAGTTCCAGCCTGAACATCGAGTGTCTGGTGGTCTGAGGCACAAGTGGAGCACAGGCTCATGGTGGGCAGCTGCAGACAGGGGCAGCACAGCCACACAGGTATCCAACAGGGCTCGGCTCCAGAGCTGAATTGATGTCAAGGCTGGCCCTTGCGCGCCAGTGGCTCAGTTCAGGATGCCAGCCTGATATATGAAGTCCTCATGGAAGAGTTAGATTTCCACATGGATTCTCTGAAGTCTGGGAATTATTTTTTAAAGTTTTTTTTCATCAGGAAATGCTTTAAAAATTCCTTATTGAAGTTTTTGTCCCGACAGTCTCTTACGTTTTGGAACCTCTCAGCTAGAGAACCGCAAATTTCTCTGTCTCTCTTTCTGTCTCTCCCCCTCAAATTTTTCCTCTCCTAGAGCAGCAACAGACATAAAGTACTTTTTCCAGAATTTTAAAATTAGATGCGAAGAGCTATGTCTTATATTCATCAGAGGCGAAGCAAATTTTTTTGCCAAGAAAAGCCAACGATCCATCAGAGCTGCTTCTGTCTTCCAATACTATAACTGCTTCTCTAATGAGGCTGCAAGTCTTGATCTCTGAGAATTTAAGTCTCATTGCTCCCTGCTCTCTTCTGCAGCTTCACATTATTAATAAACTGTTGGGGGATAGGCAAGAGAAAAGGACAACTGGTCGCTCCCAAGTTAAACAGAGTCATAACCTTTTCCTTTTGCAGAGGTGTTTTTCCCATGTTGAACCCTCCTTAGGTTTTGTTAAAGAGAAACCTGCAGTAGAGAGGCCTGAGGAGTGTCCATGAGCTGTAAAGCTGCTTTCTGATCAAAAGACTGAGGGGTTAGATGGGCTTAGCTGGGAGGTAAGCATGGCTGCTCTCTGTTACATGTGCTCCTTTTCCACAGCTAAAGCTTTTTTACTTCTGCACTAAACACTGTTAAAGCCTTGAGTGGTCATTCTTGCTCAAATAGATCTTTTTAATCTCCTACTGTCTCTTGAACTGGACAGAGGCGGAAGCCACTTTCCAAGCACAGCTGGTACATAGTCCTTGTCCACTGGTGAGAGTGAAGCAGCACTTCCCCATCATCCTGAGGCCCTGGACCACCTAAGCGGAGAATGCCTTGCCCTTGGGAAGGCATGGAAATAGTGGAGAGCCACCAGACCATGGGCAGAAGAAATCAGGAAGTTCTTTACATCTCCTTTCCGAGAGCCAGCTGCAGTCTGTCTGTCTGTCTGTGTGACTGAAACAGAGCTCTGTGAGGAAGCCTGAGCAGCAGAGCTGGCTGTCAGCTTTTGTCTCTGCAATTATAACTGACACTTATAACTGTTTTTCATATAGAGCTGCACAGATCTCTAAAACCTGCTTGCAAATATTGCACAGTTTCTAGAACAGTTTGATTCTAACAAATCGTCCATGTCATAGGATTTCTTCCTCAAAGGCAACTCCTGAAATTTCAGCAAAGTACTCAACTGCTAGAAAAAGCAACTTGAAATGCCATTGGAAGCAATTTTTCTGTTTAAACTAGGGTTTTCATCCTCAAATCCAGCTTCCTTTCAAAGTTAGGAAACTCTTCTAAACAAATATTATGAAATTCTGGTTTTCAGAAGTATTTAATTCTCCCAGTTTTGTCACTGCTGCTTTTGATTCTCTGTGATTACCATCTCTGATAGGCACAATGAGCCAAAAATGTACTTACAGCTTTCCTGCAGAAATGATTGTGTTTTTCCTTCAGAAGTGAGAAGCTATCAGGGAAGTTGTGAGGAAAGTGAATTTGTTCTGACTTATCTGCTACTGTCTTAACAAGGTACACTGAAGGAAAACAGAACAATCCTGTATTGTTATCATGCCCCACAGCATCCATCCTTGGCTCTTATGAATTTGGAAAGGCAACTACTAACACACTGCTACTTTATCAAGAACACTTCTCGCTCATGTGAAATAGCAAAAAAAACCCTTTCAGCTGCTGATTCAATCCAATCCATCTCAGATAGGATTGTAATGTCTGAGGATAGAGCAGAGCTTGGAAAAGTACACCAGGCCACATAGATTAAGTAGATGCAGCATTTGAGAAATCCAATAATCAGTAGGTTGAAATTAAGACAGCACTAATTAAACTTTGCCATCAGTTGTAGCTCACATCTGAAAGTCTGTGAAACCGAGGGCAGGCAAGAAGGCAGGTTCAGAGGGCAGTGGGCCATCTTTTTGTTCATTAGTTGTCTGAAAGCAACCAAAACAAACCATCAGCTCGGGCTCAGCAAGTGTTGCTTGTTTCTGTTTTTTGCAGCCTACTGGTGCTTTCTCCCTGCAGGCATTTGTGTTTTTTCTAACCACTAGTGTTGTGGTATCAATGTAGGCTCCCACAGGGGACAAACAGAGAAAAAGTCTGCCTGAAAACAGAAAAACAAACTGGTGCAAACTCTGTCTTGTTAGACCTCTGCCGTGGTGTCTGCAGTTGTTGTTCTGACCAACACTGCCCCTCTTCCAGACAAGGTTTACTTGTGTCTTATCTCCTGTGAACATCATATTGGCATTTGGGAAAAATAAATAAGGTACAGTTGTTATAGGTGATAACTCATTTATTCTTATTCCCACTAAAAAGTCTTGTACAAGGCTTTATATAGTTATCACACAGCGGGATCTGTGTTTCTTTTAGGCCTACCGCTCAGGGAAAGTAAGTCCAGTTACAAAACTGGCCTTTGCCCTTTCTCGGACTTGGTTTTGAGATGTAGTCCCAAAAACGACTGTATTGCTGAGGGGGAAAAACAACCTGAGATATGCTGCTGCAGTGAAGTAAATCTGATACGGTAACTTTCCTAAGAAACCCTTATTCCTGACAAATTTCTTATTCCTCTCACAATGTGCCATTCCCTTATCTACTTCTCCACCTGCTTCCTACCTCTCCAGCATGCTTTGCAAACCCTCATACATCTTGCTGGGATTTGAGGGGTGGAAACAAAATGCTGAGTGCCCCCACTACAGCTGCACAGACTCCCTTTGCCTATGGGGAGGCCAAGCAGAATTTTTATTTTATCATCCTCGCAAAAGAGATGAGCTTCTGTATCGACGAACAGCACAACAATCACACAGGCTATTTTCATTTTCTTGCATTAAGAAAAATCCAGCTTCCTTCCTCTGTGAAGGACAGCTGGGTATTTTTTATGTTTTCCCCAAAAAGGAGATTTAGCAGCAGTCCCTCAGCTGGTGGTAGGTCGCCATCTAGGGTTGTTCTGCTTCCACGGAGCCGTGCTGAGCACAAACACCATGCAGTTGGGCTCGTGGGGCTTGGCAAGCCAACGTGGGCACTGCATGAATGGGCTGGGAAAGGGCTGGCTGCCCTCCTCACCCTTGGGATGTCGGGATGGGTTTGCCTGAGCCGTGCTCTCATGGGAAGCATGCTGGGTTTGGGAATTCACAGTCGCCGGCTGCAGTGTGGTCACTGTCTGAGTGCAGCCAGGGAGGGAATTCTGTTTGAGTCGTGTTGAATTGCGAGAAAGTTGCATCATGTTACTGTATCATATGTCACTTTGCACATAGAGAATGTGCCATAAAGACAGGCAAAACCTTTCACTTTAATTAACAGTGTGACTCAGAAACCATGTTAGGATACTTTTGTGAATTGCTAGGGAAATATTACTCAAGAAAAACTACAATTCCAGGAAAATGTGTGCATGTGACTGGGGTAACATAAGTTCATTCAGTGTTGGCAATGGCTTTGCTTTGTGAAGTGACATTTTGAAACCCAGCTGTCCAATTGGCTAGTCACACTTCCAAAACATTTATTAAAGTGTCTTGGGGCAAACCCAAAAATCAATGAAAGCGCTAACTGAAGGACTCTTCATCACATTAAAAAATATTTTCAAATATTAAAAGAATACATAGTCATCTGATTTCCTCCAGGTCTCTCTTACTGAGCCATTACAAACTCACTCTCCAAATGCTGGTGACTTCCAAGGAATGGACAAATATCAAGAGACAGTGACTACAGCCTGGACACACTCTCTGTAAACACATTTAATGTTCTATTTTTGATGTCTGCACCCTGTCATAGCGTTGGGCCAGCACCTAACCTTGTGTAGAGTGAAGTGATAATGTTCTAGCTGTGCTCTGTATTGAGTAGCACATCTGCCCCAACACATTGCAGCAATGCAAGACCACAGGAACAAACATACAAGTAGAGGTTCAGAAAACGTACTGTAAGACTCCCAAAGCTGTCAGTAGAATTTAGAATATATCAGTGGGTTACCACACTGGACATTTATGACAAATCACCTGTGTTTTTTATTTACCAAGTGAATATACTTTGCATGATCATTGTAGGAGGGACCTAAAGGTAAACTCTCAATGTAGATTACTTGGTTTGAACAGGAAGAAAATCCATACCTTAGCAGACAAGCTCTTTTCTTTCATCTACCACTGCAGGTTTTCCATTACTGCCAACAAACTGATGCACAGTGGATGTTGTTACCTTCAAAATCACAATGGGAGGGTGTTTCCCATGAGAGCCAAAAGATTTGGCTGTAGGAAGATGCCTCTGTTTAATGACAGTTGTAGCTAATACCCAACTGTTTGCTGGCTGGAAAAAAAAGTGCCTAATTTTGGTGTAAAGACTTAACTGGCTAAAAGTATACAGTTGTGAGAGGTATTTTGATAAAATATTATGAGTATCTGCTTTGGACATGAAAAATTATATGAAATATCCTGAGATTCATGCTTCCACAAAACTATGTCCAATTCTGATGTTTTCAGTATTTGCTTTCAATATTTTGGTTTATTCAAGAGAGAATACAGCAACCAAAATATCTCATCTCCAAGGATTTTTATAATGTAAGCATGCTACTAGAGTGCAAGAAGTCTGATTTGTTTGCTGTAGCACCACAAAAGATCTATTCTAGTTCAAAAGGCCATTCAAAATAAAAACCAGCTGTTCTCTTGAAGCCACAGAGTAGTTAATATGATTTACTTGTGAAAACATACCATCTTCAGCTAAAGTAGAAGCTGTTTTATCACCACCTGGACCACCAAGTTTAGAAAACGGGTAATTAGGTCTCTTTCTTCAGTGGAAGTGAAACTGGAGCCCAAGAGACAGACTCTCAAGGAGGGGTGTCTGGAGGAAGCTTTTTACTGCACTGAACATGAGGAGGAGCTGTCTAGAGCTTCTTCCTCCTCTGGTTTTGTGTCTCAGTCAGAAAATGCACTGACAAGGTTTTGGCAAAAGAGGCCCTCAAACATCACGAATGTATCAGTGAGAAATGTCTCAGGTCAATGTCTACCTGTCAGCCCTTTGCCACCTCACACAACACCTGGCCAGACTATTTGACCATTTTATGTTCCTCCCAAACTCGCAAGTAACATATCTATCAGTCCTTCTTTCTGTGCTCTGGCAAGTCTACACTGCTCTTCTTAGAGGCCAGGGATCTGTGCAGTTTCTCCTCCAGCAGCAATGGCACACAGGACTTCAGGATGAAGTGGTGTGGTCCCACAGCCACCCTTTCCTGAGAGGATGCATGGCCAAGGCCAACACACTCTAACTCTCAAGGCAGACCGCAGAGGGGTTTTGCACAGACTGTGGGTGAGGGAAGCAAAATTTTCCTGTGCCTGTTCTTCAGCCCTTGAGCTTTTTCAGGGAAGAATTTTCGTCCCTTTGCAATTTTTTTTTTGCTATATACTTGGACAAAATAGCTGTATGCTTTCAATACAGCTCTTACTGGAGAAATTGCCCTTTTTGAAAAGTGACAGCTGGAAATTTGCCTCACAGGGCCTAAACTTGTCCCCACTATAAACAGAATGCCCCTTCAGGTTATTAATGCTGTAACTGTGATGATCAAATAAATGTTCAGTCTGGACAAGGCAGTGCACTGAGAGAGATGAAACATTTTTAGAAGATATTTGAGCATTTGTTTACAACATTTGAAGGCAGAGTGAAGTACTGCATGCTCCTGAAATTTCATCCATGCTTCGAGATGACAAAGACTGTAATAGCCACTTAAAAATCCCATGACAAGCCCATCATGTTTCAGAGAACAATTTTAGTAGAAAGTCAAAATATCTAATTGTTTCATCTCTCTGTGGTCATGTTCACGATAATTAAAAATAGGTTATTTGTGCACTAATAATGTACAGTCATGTTTCCAGAGGGAATACAGTCAGGGATGTAATTTCATATATCAGAAGTTCATAGCTGACAGAGAATCAAAATTATGATTTTACTGGAGCTGTTGAAAAGTAAATGTTCTTTCTCTCCTCGGAAATGAAATACAATGTGATGATAAAATTGGTGCATGCTAATGTGTCAGACATGTGGCAGAGTCAGATGCCTCATGATAGAGATTTATGGGTTGATACAGTTGCTTGTTGATAGGGCTGTAAGTCACTCCTCCAAGCCTCATGTTTTCAAGCTGCAGAAGATTCTCTCACTATTTTATTAACCATTATGCAACACTCCAAGGATACAAGACACTGTGTTATAGACAATATTTGTTATGATAAAATTGGGCAATGGTTGAGCCCCTGCTACCTCAAAATCATGGCCCATCACTCTGAGCAATATCTCCTGTGTTTCCTTGGTACTCCCTTTGGATGAATGCCTTCCTCTCTTTTCTCTTGTCTTTTGCTTTAGCTATAGACACCAGGTTGGGTGTCATACCTTTATTTTGTGTTTCTTTTTTGTGTACTTCACTCAAAACTCATAGGAGACACACCAGTGCTAAAAATACTACTAATAATGATGAAAACACTCAAAAGAGTTCTTACAGCAAAAACTCCACACAAGCTTGTTATTCTTACCAAGAAAATGTAGTTCTTTGTGTTGGCTTCAGAATGGCAGGAGCTGCTTCATTTTCCTGCCAAGAGAGAACAAACTTTTCCACGGGAACTCCTTTGCAGTTCCCTGGCCACATCAGCTCACAGTGTGTGTGCTGTGAGCCACAGCATGGCTGGGCAGCTACACCGTGGCTTTGAGGCAGGGAATGGAGTGCTTTCCTCTGCCAGTGCTGGCCTTCAGCCAGTCCCAGCTCCTTCTAACCCTGGTGCAGTTGCATTTCCTGGACAGTTATATTTGTGTACCTCGTAAATTCCTTGTGCTTTGGATTAGGAGAGGTTATTTAATCTCACTTGACTTACTTGCAGGTGAGTGGGATTCAGGTCTCCTCACTGCAGCTAAGATGGTGATTTGACAGTTCATCCTTCTGCATCAGTGCAGAGGAAGAGGCAGTTTGGAGGCACAGTAAATTCAACAGGCTTTAGAATGAGATAAATGTTCACCCAATGGACCTATTTTTCTCCATTATCTATAAGAGGAGTCTCAGCTAAATAGTTCATAGTCATTTGGGTGAATAGAATCATAGAATTAGAATTTTTTATTTTTGACAATTGTGGTGTGGCAGGAGCTGTAGGCACTCTATCTGCACAAGATTAGCCTGCAACTATAATCAGCCTATACGCTGTGGTAAAAACACCTTGGGGAATGCATCATGGAAGAAAAGGAGGTTGTTTTCAGGTGTAGCATACACAGAAACAAAATTCCTTGGTATTTTCATGTGGTGATGACTCACCTACCTAGTATTTAAACTGGTTTGAGTCTAGTTCTGAGATTAGCCTTCAGGCAGCACCGGAACAGAGGGAATTCACCTTCTGGTTGCATCAAGTCTTTGTCTTCTACATGGCTTCTCTTGACCTGAATGCGGTTGCTACAGCTGCGTAAAGCACACAACGCTGGCATAAAGGTTCAAAATGTCCTCACATGCTGCCAGTACTCTTTGTGCTCAGGTGCCCTCACTTCGAGACAAAACTTCCACCCCACAGAATGGTTAATTTTGAAAATTTTAGTCTGACCTTATCTTAAGCCTGTTTGGCCAAGTTTGTGATACAATGGCATTAAGAGAATCATCACTCTGCTATGCAGCCACAATTTGCTTTCAGTAAGATAAATCTGTTACCTTCTTTCTGTTGCTCAGCTGCTGAGAGGATGGATCATAAAACAGTGCAAGGTTATCAAGAGGTTCCTTAATCATATGTCGTGGCCCCAGACACAGTGGTAATGTTGAAAATTTCCATTGGTATTTATGCAGCACTTGCCATGATAGTATCTGTGACCCTAATTCAGAAAAACATTCCTTATCAGAAGAGTTCTTACACGTGTTTTAAGCAGAGGTTTATGTCCTGCTGTGGAGAAAGACTGTGAGGCTGGGGTTTAAGGAAAATAGTCATATGTGTAAAGCTTTCAGAATGTATTTCTTGGGTCTGTGAGCATGCTTGAGCATAGAGTGAAATGTGGGCAGATTGAGCAAAATATGGATTTCAATCAATTTTTATTTTTGCTTTCTCGTGCACACAAATTATTATTCTTATGCATCAATGCAGATCATTCATGCATCTGTTTTCTTAAATACAAGCTCACATGTATTTATGCTATGGGTCCTCAAATGAATTCAGGACCTTAGCAGGCCTCTTTTTTTACTGTTGCACAATCTTTCTTCTGTTGTTCAAAATACCTCCAGGAGGTCTTGAAACACAGAACTAATGCAAAGACCCCCTGTGTCAGAATGAAAAGAGCAGCACATTGAAAAAAAAAAAAAAAGAGGAGTTTTGCAAAGGTGGGTTCTGCTGGCTTTCTTAGACATCATTTTGATGAATTTTCCCTAAGCAGGAAACCTAGGAGCTTGTCAAGGATAAAGGTGCAAACTGCAGAGCTGCAGCCCCTGACAGGTTATGGTCAAGAGTAATACTCAGGAAAGAGCCCAGTTTGAACAGTGCAGGCTGTCTGTGGGATTATGCATCTGTATGACACGGTGCAAAAGCTAAACATTGGGCTAGCATAAATCAGGGGGGAAATGAACTCAGTGCCTGATCTCAGCCAGTGTCCAAGGCGGGAAAGGCCACTGAATGTATCACTGCTTTTTCTCTTGTTCCTTTCCAGTGCTGACTACTTTTAGGGTTTTTCTGGCATCTAAGATTGCTAGGAAGAAGACAGATAGCCCATTATGGTTTCTTTTGGAAGGACAAGAGTTGTAATTATCCAAAAATCACAATGCTAACTTGCGTTATCATTTCCTGATGATTGTTCATAGCCAAAATAGAGGAAAACAGATATTCCTCTTTGAATTGAAGAATAATTTTGGAACATATGAGAGGTCAGTGTTTTGAAAAACATGCAACTTCATTTAATTATGAATCTGGTTTTTATCCTGGGGAATGGTATCCATTTTTAGATAAGGTACTTAGAAAAATGACATTAAGAGCAGCAGCAAGCTGAGGAGATAAGAATAAACTACTTAAACCTACTGCTTTGATATTTGTTATTGATAAATTCTACTCAAACATTTCTCACTGGGAATAGCATTATGTCTTTGGTGAACTACAGGGTGTACATTGATGGGTACTGAAAGTTTAGGATATTTGAAACTTTCCAGTAATAAAGCTGCACGGGTAATTTTTTCATTTTGGGAGCATGCAAATGACATTGCTGTGGCCCTTTCCCAGTGACATGTTGTCTGATTTGTTTTTCTCTCAAGTCTTAATGCATATTTTAAGCTTTCTGGGACCAGAGTTCATAATCTTGCTTCCTCTGTGTACCGTACCTAGTGCAGAAGCTCCACGTCTAGGTTGCAACCATTACAACCAACAACTTCCACAATGGTGACAGCTCACCTCAGCTGACTACCAAAATCTGTGTCAATGTAAGGGAAATGAGGGCCTGGAAGGGAAAAAAAATCAATGTTCCTCTGGACTAGGAGGCTGAGCAGTTCAGCCTGAGACAGGTTTCATTAGACTCCTACATAGCAGAATATGGGGAAAAAAGTGAAAATAAACAACATAAAAGCACAGTGGGATCCAAGCAGTTCAAGATGTTGAGAGCAAAGTGGAAAATGGGAGGGAAGGAAGGATTGTAGTTATCCGAGAAAGGCTGAAAAAGGGTGGTAGGGATATGTTAAAAGTGAGCATGTGCGGATGGCTACTGTCAGGAGAAGCAGACAGTCAGTGGTTCTGTTTGTCTTGCTTTTTGTGAGGAGCTGGATCTCCCAGAAATGTCAGTGAAATGTCAATTTGACATCTATGTATCTTTCCCCTGCTCTGTGGCTGAGTGAGGATTTCCCCTCCTGATCAAATGCTAGTTTTGTTAACTGTCCACTTGCTATCACCATGAGAGGGTATAAAGCACTAGATCACATGACAGGTAAGTTTGGCACTCTGTTGAATCTAACACCCTCCTCCAATTTCACATTTTGAAACATTTATTCATTTATTCACATTTCTATCCAAAGCTGCACTCTTTGAAGAAGGTCTTTTTAGTCAGACAGAGTAGGTCTGTATCTAAACAGGGCTTGAATTTGAACAGCTGTATATGAAAGAACTCTCCACATCTGCTTGGTGCCCTATGGCACTTCATCCATGGCATGACCTGAGACCATAAGGGGCTCTGTGTTTTTATTCGGTGCCGTCCTTTTCAAAATAGGATGAGCAGAAATAAATGCTTTGGAGAGATTTCATGACAATGCATTATTTGGTGCTGCTGTGCTGTAGGAAGAGGGTGGCCAGGAGGAACAGTTCAGTCTGTAGGGCTTCGTCCTGCTAATGGAGCTGATGCACCTTCTACACTTTTCATTTTCTAAGCTTTTATTTTCGAATGCTTTTAAGTTGTGGACAGCCACCTCTATGGTCAAAGTGTATTACAATGAGGATGTCCTTCTGATTGCTTAACTGTCTGCTGTGTGTTCTAGCAAAGTTTTAGAACAACATTTTAGATTAGAGCATTGCAGTAGTCTCAAATGAATCAAAAGAAACACATAAGGGACTTTTCACTGTTCCTGTTTTGACACTTAGCAAGATTGGAAGAAAATTTGGTGCTTCTCTTCAGATGTTTCATACCATAGATAGCTGTGTTGAGATATGTTTGACAAATGATCTACCATGCTGGTACCTCTTGTGATCTGTGAGCCTGGCCTTGCTGGTCACCCAGCAAAAAGTCTTTCAGTGCAATTTCAAATGAATCATGCTCTAGACGTGTCTATATTTCTCCGCCTCTGCTACAGAAGGAGCTCAGGGCAACTAGCTCACAAACAAAATAGATGTCCCCACTGTAAAAACTTACAACTACTTGAGATCCAGACCTCCCTTAAACACCAGCAGTGCCTTCAGATCACAATCTTGCCTAGTGTTAGCAATGCTCAGAGGCAAAGACCGTACTTTATCTCAGTGCCCTTATGGGAAAGGGCATCAGGAAATTTTGTACTGGATAGGGATATCTTGTGAAGAAGTTAAAAATTCAGCTGCAAAATCTGTTCCCTCCAGGAAGAATTCAAATAGAAAAAGAAGGAATACAATTATACTTGTGTTATCATGGTAGGCAACAAATGGTCCCATCAAACTGCAGAGCTTGCATAGGTGTTAGGAAACATGATGAGAGAAGGGAAACAGGTTCACTTCAGGGTTGCATAGCTCAGGCAGTTTTGAGCAGAGCTGGATCTGACAGAGAAGTGGTAACTCTGTGTGAGTTTTGGATGATCATGGTTAGGTTAATTAGGGCACATTTCTGATGATGGCAGAGCCAATTTTGCAATGAGCACTGCTCCTTCCATTTCCTTTGACCAACCCCTCCAATTTCCAATATATGAAAAGCAGTAAGAGAAGGAACAACCTGAATACTTAGGCAGACTTTGCCAGTACCACTATTTTGCATCAGTATCAGAGGTGGCCTTTTTTAATTGCCAGAATTCAAATCCTATTGGAGATGTTGCTTTTTTTTTTGTATAAAAACTATCTCTACTAACGACTCTTCTATGTATTAGTACTTGTGAAAGCATAAATTTTGTTGATTTCAATGTATTTGGTTCACATTATGGAATTTGTATAGCTTTAAAAATTAAAAAGTCCTTAAAACAGTACAAATTCTTGTTTTAGATAAAATCAGTGGTCATTACTTACCATGAGGAGGTATTGCTACTTTTTCTATACTCATTCATCTTAGGTTTAAACCTTATTTTACTCATATAATAATCAGGGCTTGGTTTAGTGGTGAACACAGTAGGGGTGCTGGGCCGATGATCTTAGAGGTCTGTTTCAACCTTAACATTCTATTATTCTATGACTAATAAAACCTCTTGATATATAAGTAAAAGAAATTGAGAAGCTATTTTTCCCAAACTGCTGACTCTTACAAGAAATACAGGGATATATCTTCTAAGTTCCAGAATGCTATCATCTCATTTTACAGGTTGTCTGTAAATTCAATCTAGTTTAGAAGTCTTGGATGCTGATTCAGCTAGAGCATATTTTTTTACCGCAAAGAGAGAGGAAAAAAGTCAATGCTTAATAGAGCTCAGTTAGGATATCTTTGGTCCCATTACCATGCCAGTGCTGGTCCTACACTCGCATGTGTTGCAAGAGCGAGGAGACACTTTGTGAATGGGAGTGAACATAGGCTGCGGTTCATAGAACAAATAAGCCTTGACGCACTGACCTCAAGCTGAATTTCAGCTTTCCTGGATCAGCAAAATTCTGGGTATCTTGTTCGCAAAACTGTCTTGAAACTCAGTTACTGGTGCTAAGCATTCACATTCCTTCTGAGCTATCTGTCCATAAGTATTGAGATAGGGTTTTCATTTTTTACCACATATGAAATGCATGAGAAATCATCCACCTATGAAACAGCCATCTCTGTAATGAAACATGGCAACTTTCTAAAGCACAATATAATGTTCTCTATGGGCATAAAAGGAGAGCAAACAACTTCTTCTGAGTTAACTACTTAGGGAATTTTAGGCCAGTGGAAGGTAATTACCGAAAAACGAACTTGGCCCATGTGTACAGGCTAACATCTGTATTGTTGCAAAATAAATGCCACAGATGTTTTTATAACAAGTAACAGATGCACTCAGTGCTTGGATTTCAGATCTCATCTAAAAATCTTCCTATTATAGGTGGCCCTTTCCCTCACCCCTTCCCCAGTCCTATACAGAGCACTTGCTCACTACTGGTTCAGACTGCTGCCTGCTACCCACCTCATAGACAGCCTCTTGTACCACAGCTTTGCTTTAAAGAGATGGAATTTTATGACAGCTAGCACTGCTGCCCCTTATTTGCAAGTCAAAAAGTACAGTTCACTGTATGACCAGAGAGTACAGCTGAGAGAGCACCAGCCCAGTGCATCACAGACATTTACAAAGATAACCTCTTACTTGTGTTGGAGACAATGTTTTCAGCAGATCTGGTGAGTCAGTGGAAATAAATACTCAGTGCCTTGATAAAGGCACAAACACAGATGTCAGAAAGCAGCAGCCAAAGAAAGCAGTATTGTTACAGGATTCTGTGCAATACTAAGTGTTACACAGCTATTTTTAAAGTGAACATTAACTTCAAACTGGTGGTGTAGGTCTTCATAGGGAGTTTTCTCCGATGGGAGCAGAGCGGTCACGAACATCACCCAGGTGGAAAAGGCAGTGACTGTGCTAATGCTGCTGCACAGCTGCAGCCCTGAGGCTGGACATGAGGCCCTGCTGGCTGTCTTGGGCATGACCCAAGTGTAGTCAGGATGGGAGATGGCAGATGCCTCCTGCGCTTTGCAGCATGTTGAATGCTGTGTTTGCCTGCCATGTGGATGGGCCTGCGTAATCAGAGCAGCTTCCAGCTGTATCACCTGACCCTGCAGTGGTCTCTCATGGCTTGAACCAGATTTTTGGCACCTGAGGTAGCTTGTTGCAGAGGCACGTGGACTGGGCTCACCAGCTGAACGGATTCCGATTGCCTGCAGGGTGACTTGGGATTCACTCTGGCATGAGTGGCCAGCTGAGGACAGCAGCGATGTGAGCTGTGTCTACCAGGTTCCCTGGAGACCAGGGACACAGTAAAGTCTGCATTTGTCAACTAATTCTGATGGGTGTGAGGAAGAGGGTGAAGAAGTGGGTGTCTCCCCTTCTCAATTTATGTGGGCACAGATCCTGCAGATCAGCCTGATGCTGGGCACTGTCAAAGCCTGGGACATCTCTGTGTGCTGCTGTTTTCCCAGGTACTCTCAGATGTCCTCAGTAACGGGCTGCCTTTTGGTACAAGTACTCCAAGTGCTGCACAGAGGACAGGCTGTTAAGTACTGGCGTTCTGACTTGCCCCTTTCCTTCCAGAGGACATCCCTGTCAGCATTGGAGCGGTCAGAACAGCAGATTAGGAGAGCATCCAGCCTGGAGGAGCTGCTTCACATCACTCACTCTGAGGACTGGAAGCTGTGGAAATGCAGGCTGAAACTCAAGAGCCTGGCCAACTTAGACTCCCGCTCTGCTTCACATCGCTCTACCAGATTTGCTGCTGCTTTCTATGATATCGACACACTGAAAGGTAGGTGCAGGTTTGTGGCCAATTCTGACCTCAGATCAAGACCCCTCCCTGATTCTTGTGCAGTAAACTGTTAAGTAAGGGGGTTCCTAGAATATATCCATACTGGAAACAACAGGGCATTACTGGAAAATGACTTTGTATAAAAAATGTCAGACAGGCCGAGTACACCTCCCTGTTTCGTGGCCAAAAGAGGTTATTGTTCTCTGCATACTCTCCAAAGAGAAGATGTACTGTGCAAGGATTTGTCAGTCCACAACAGAAAGAGAAGTCAATGTACAAAAAACAGGTCAGAACGAGTGGCCGAGGGGCTGGACAGCAGCCTTGTGCTGCACCTCAGAACTTGCTTGCAGGCAGGAATGAATGAACTTTACTGCAGGCAGAGAAATCCCTTTTTTATTAGGTGTACTCTGATATGCACCAGCAGCAGTGTCTGTGTGGGAGTTGAGAGAAAGAAGGTGTTGTTCTAACCTTGATCTGTTTGAGGAAGTTTCTCCAGAGAAAAGTAGACCTTGAAGCAACCAACCAGCAACTGAAAGTGGAGAATCACAACCTACTCCCTCATCTAGAGCAAGAATGAATATTCCTTGTAGCTGTGATGCTCAAGAGGCATTACATACTCATATATAAAACATAGAATCAGTTATTATATTTTGGTCTAGCAAATGAACATCCTACAGCAAAGTTAAACTGTAGCCTAATGACAGACAGGCTGAGATAATATTTTTGTGTCTTTACCCTGACATGATATTATCATATTACTTTCCTTTTGGGAAATCAGATATTGCTGATCCTGTTCAAATACCACTTTTACAACAACCCCAGCCACATCCACACACCATTACTCAACCAAATTATGTCTCAGGAAAGGCTTTAAATTGCTTTTCTGAGCCACAACACAGAAATGAGTATACAAGTGCCTGTGTGAAGAGGGTTTTCGTATCATAGGCATGACTTTACAGTTTTCAAAGTGTAAAAAATAAACGATAAAAACTGTAAAACTGATAAAACAAATGCATACATGAAGAACAATTAAGACGGTTTTTAACAGTAATAAGCATTTTGCTTACATACCTTTATAATTCTACTCAGCAACATTAAAAATCCGTAGAGTTATTAGAAGTAGTACCCAGAGTCAAGTGCTGTAATCCTCTACTCACTCTTGCTCATTTAGTGAACACCAGTATTTCTGCAAAATTAAAATATCCCTTTTGTCCAAACAGCATGACAACAGGGGATATTATTAAATGTTACTGAGATGGAGCATATTGAAACTCAATGGCAGAATAATATAACTTAATAATGTAAATAATGTTCAGGTAGTAAAGTCACTATGCCATTTAGTGTGCTGTGGCTAATTTGAGATGGTCACAGGGCTGGAGAGCCTCTTCTATGAAGACAGGCTAAGAGAGTTGAGGCTGTTCAGCCTGGAGAGGAGAAGGCTCCATGGAAATCTGATTGCAGTCCTCCAGTACCTAAGAGGGAGCTACAGGAGAGCTGGAGAGAGACTATTCCCAAGGGCATGCAGTGATGGGAATGGCATTAAGATGAAAGAGAGTAAGTTTAGATGAGGTATTAGGAAGACACTGGAACAGGTCATCCAGAGAAGCTGTGGATGACCCATCCCTGGCAGTGTTCAAGGTCAGGCTGGATGGAACACTCAGCATCCTGGTCTAGAGGAAGATGTTCCTGCCCACAGCAGTGGGGTTGGAATTAGATGATCTTTAAGGCCCCTTCCAAACAAAACTGTTCTGTGGTTCTATTTTACTGTGGTAATATAGATGGACTTTGCTGTTTGGAAGAGCTATTAGGTTGCTTCCTATTTTCCCTTTGAAAGTCTAACTCTACACACGGAGACTTCAGCTTTCTCGGTAAAAGTCAAGTTGCTGAAATTCAAGTTAAAAAAGCCCATTGGGCCATCTTCTCCATTCTTCCATTCAAAGTGGAATTATCCCAAGACAGAAACTACTTTTGTTTTAATACATTAATATGTTCAAGGTACTCAAACTCCTTTTAAAAAAGCAAGCCTGTAAACATGTATTTCTTTCCCACACCCTTTCCAGTCATTAACCAGTGACCTTTTTGCCAAGGGCATCTGTTTTGTTTTATTAAAATGTTTTGATGAGAAGGCTGGGTCAAGACTCATCATTGTTTTACTTGAGTATCTTCCCCAGCACTCCAAACTACATCTGGGAAAATTCAGGACTTTGTTCCTCCTTCCTAAAGCTCTAACAATGAATCCACTGAAAGTTTGTGTCACTTCATCTAACCGCAGTTTCCCCTGAGCTGCTCAGCCACTAAGGACTGCAGCACTTTCAAGCTGGAGACTGTATCACAGCCAAATTTCTCAACAACTGCCCTGTGTTTGGTCACAGAAAAGATCAGGGTGACCATGGGGCTTCTGAACCAGTTGTGACACCCACTTCCTTGGAGGCCAGCTCCTGTCACAGCCCTTCTGCTAAAGAAGTGGTCAATAAAGTGAGGATGTGTGTAGCTGGAAAAGTCATTGCTGCTTATGCTCATTGAAGTGACAACTGAAGTGATTACATGCACAAACATTAATGAGTTTGGCCAATACTTTATTTTCTATTTTAATGTTAGGATTAGATTGCTACTTTGATAGACTAACATTGCTTTAGAAAATTCTATTAATTTTAATGATTATTCTTCTCTTAATTTATGCCTCTTCTTCACAATTCAGACATCAACTCATTTCCTGTACTCTTTGCATGACTGAAAAATAGAGCAAATCAACCCTGTGGAAGGACTTTGCAGGAATAAACAAAATAATTTAAATACACGAAGTCAGTTAAATAAAGTTAAAAATAACAAAAAGAAAGTCAGGAATGAGAAAAATAGATGTACATCTGAAGGTGAGATATAGCATAGAGGTTAAAAGTATACCAGAATTTTTTCTTTTTCAGAACTTCACCGTAAATATAGGTACTGCTTTTACAATAGTAGGGAGGTGGACTGCAATGGCAGAGCATTTTTCTAATAGTATAAGAGTTGCTTTTCATCTTTCAGAAGCCTGATGTAGCGAGTAGAGAGGAAAAATGTTTTTCATCATTTTAAGAAGAACTTAAAGCATTAGCATTGATGACTCATGAGGAATTCCGTAACTTGAATCAAGTAAGCAAAAGACAAAAAAAGAAGGGCCACCTCTTGACAAAACTCAAGACTATATTATGTAGATGTCACTGTTTTCTCTGTCTGGTTCAGGCAGTTAATGCATTATTCCTTCTCACTGTCAGAATCTGACAAATCAGTCAAGCCTGGTCTACTAGTCTACAACAACTCAGTATTTGAAAGATGCCATGGTGTTTTGAATAGACAACTCACGCTTGGATTCATATTCCTGTTATTCAGACTTGAACCCCCTGATGGTACTGAGGTGTGAGACTGTTTGTCTTGGATTTCATCGCGCATTTTGGAAATGGTGCTCTCTGGCCGACATCCACCAGGAGTTCTAATACCCTCTGACCAGAATCTGTTAATCATTAATGTGCTTTTGCACTCAGGCCCAGGCTCTGAGTCCATGCTGGGGCACACTCAGAGAGAGGATAAAATGACAACAAGGAAGGCTACCCTGGAGCAAAGGGGAACAGGGTGTAGGGCAGCCTTGTCAGATAGACACTGTGGAGATGGGGACCCTCAGCTAAGGGAAATCAATGCAGCTCTCCCTAATCTGCTGGAATCAACAGAAATTTTGGTTATTTGCACTGAAAGCTAAAGGCAGATAAATGCAACAACCTCTCTGCCAGTGCAGGTGGTGTAAGTTACTGGGATAATTTTGCACTCAGACTCTCTCTGGTCCTTAGATTGATCCTAATAAGCGTAAATTGATCCAAGTAAGTGCAAACAGCCTGCCAGGACTTCATTTTTATTTATATAATGCTTCTGCTAGACTAATCAAGAGGTTTAACTTTGCCATGATTGTTCATAAAAATGGTGTTTTCTCCAGTCATAGATGAAGAATGGCAAAAGACTCAGTGTGTGCCAAGGGAAACCTGCGTGGAAGTTGCCAAAGAGCTGGGTACAACAACCAACAAATTTTTCAAGCCTCCCTGTGTGAATGTGTACAGATGTGGAGGCTGCTGCAACGAGGAGAGTCTCAGCTGCATGAATACAAGTACAACTTATGTGTCAAAAACGGTAAATGAGGCTATTCATCTGTTTTCTTTTTACCCTGGCTCACCAAAAAGGGAGGGGAAGGAGGATGTTTGGTTTCTGAGATCCTGTTATGAAAGATCTGTCTGCACTATCATAACAAACAGAAGAATTAATTTTTTATCCATGCAGAGTGGATGCAGGAGTGTGCAATAGCATTTTACATTCATGTTGCATTATGAAAAATTGTTTATATATGGGTAGAAAGGGACTGCAGGCTCATGTGATGATCAGAAGTTTAATCTTTCTTTAATACATTGTTACTTGGACTGCAGACCCCTAGAGAGCGTTATCTCCTAGGAATCCTGTGTACCCAAGGTTTAACCCCAGGAAAATTTGTTGTGTTGGGCCGCTGCCTTTCAACACTACTGTCCTTGGCAAGAAGGCTGTCTGATAATTTTGGATGTGCAATTTTGCAAGCCAGAAAAGGAGACATATTCATCAGGAGAGACCAGATGCTCTTAATTAGCATGCCTCAGGATCTGAATGTCCCAAATCACATATCTCTTAGGGAAAGAAAGGTTTAAACCAGTAGTCAATTACTAAATAGGTGCAAGAGGCGAAACCCAAATTTTAATGACCAGTGACAAAACCTGAGCATAGAGTAGCCAGACAGCCTCTTCCTTGTAGACTCCCACTAGAGGCTATGTACAGAGATAGCCTCCTCCAGTGGGTGGCTGAGCAGAGCTCCAAGTTTAGCACTTTGAATCTGCTCTGTGGATGAAACCATCCATTGTTTGTCAGCAATCTGATCTAGTGCGTGGCACACCTGCTCATGGGAGGGTGTAAGGTGTTGGAACTGATCATTAAGGTCCCTTCCAACTAAGCCTTTCTATGATTCTGTGATTCATACCCACAGATGGAGCACAGGAGACTGGTCCTCTATGATGGACCTTCACTTTGTGCATTCCTATTTCACTTGGTGTAATAAATTAAATTCTACTCATGAAAAAGGCTTTTCTTTAAATCAGAACAAAGATCAAGTGCAGTTGTTTCAAAAAGAAAATTGAAGCCCTCGTGGGGAGCAGGTCCAATTCGCTTCTGTATTTATTTTGTGTTTGTTGGAATGTAATTCCACTGTGTCTGGTTGTACTGGAATATAGTTGGAGTAAAATAAACCAAGGCCTGTTCTTGTTGCGTCAATGCTCATTAATTGCTTTCATTCCACACCAGAAAGAGAAAGCTGTTATGAGCTGTTGGCCACACACAAAAGACATCTGATCATCTCAGGGAGCTAGGTCAGGCTAAAAAGTATTTATTTATTTATGTGTTTTCTGAGCAGCAGTTCATAAGTTTGTTGAAAACCTGCAATTTTGCAGAGTGTAACATTCCTTTAGCATCCTTCAAAATAAGCATTCTCTCAAAACTCCACAGCTAAGTTCCATTTCTGGATACACCACCATCGGTCCGGATTTATTAATCTAATGGAGTTATTCCCATATTCCCATATTAGCGAGAGGATATTTTTTCCCTTGGCAAAAAAAAATCCACTGAGGGATATTAATGCCACCTTGAGTTAACACCTAAGTTTTAATGTTTAAGCAGTTTTGTTAGGAGTACTCAGTCCCTGCAAGTGGATGCAGCTTTAAACCAAGACATGCTGGTACACCAAAACGTGCCCAATGCTTTGGTTTCCATGGGAAGGAAGCTGGTTTGAGGGGCAGAGGGAGTGTGGATCTCTTCAACAGCTCCTACACATAGCTGCCCAAGGAACCAGAGCCTCCACAGGTCTACTCAAAGATCACTCCTAACAATTTGGATGCACTGAAGGCAAGCTGCTTTGCTCCTTAAGCTCCTGCTATATTCAACAGAGACATTTCCAGGATGATTCCCTGCAGAAACCCAGCTGAAGCAGAATGAACTTTCCTCTATTTACTCCTGTTTCTTCCCTCTCAGAGGAGGATTAAGTTAGGTCCGTAAAGATACACGCTGTTATTATACCCAAAGACAGTTAAGTAGCTGTCTCTGTAAGGGGTAGAGATTAAACTCATGATATAACCAAGAACAAAGTTCTCAACACCTACCTCTTTCCCATTTGGCCCTAGCATCCAAAAGAGGTTTTTGTGTTTGCTTGCAAATAATTTTGAGTAGAATTGGGTGTTTAATAGCTGTAATACAGAACTAGGATACCCATTTTGGCAAGTTCCTTCTTTGGTGGGCATTTCTTACTCTTCAAAACCCTCAGTGCACTTCTACTCATTTATATTTTTGGTAACTATCTCTAGAAAAGAGCAAGGGTGGGAAAAATGGTGGAAAAAGTATATGAGATTTTTATTTAAACCTCCAAATATTAACTGTATAATTTCTGAAAAATAAATATTATTTGTCCCACCTAGCTCTTTGAGATCTCAGTTCCCTTGACAAATGTTCCCGAGCCTGTGCCTGTCAAAATTGCCAATCACACGGCCTGTAAGTGTACATCAAATACCCAGCGACAGCAGTACACCATCATACGAAGATCTGTCCAGTATCCAGAAGAAGATGGGTAAGTTCCCTCATTTGCAGACTTCTACATATGTTGAAATTGTTTTGCTCTGATTTGCACATTATAATGGTCCATTCTTTCTATTATCCCAACAGTTTTTCCGAATAACTTGATTATCACTCAGGGTTAGAAAGTTCACCTAAACCACGTGGATTTTAAGTGAATGGACATCAAAATCCAATAAGCTGTAGGCCAATTCAGCAGCATGGAGTCACTAAGACATTCAGGTTCTTGAGCAGGGACTCCAAGTGCTCCTGTCAGCACTGTGTTCCGCCGGAGCTATTTGGGTATGTGTGCACAGGTGTTTTCAGCCTGACACAGCAACTCTGCTCATGCATTATTTACCCAGGGCACACTGAGTTCTGTGCTCAAACTAAAGGCCTCTGCCATACCTTATGGCACGTCACGTCTGAACCAATGTGAATCGTGGCTTTTCACTTTTTGATCCAGTCTTGGTTTGCATCTGTTGGGCTCATGGACTGGAGAAAAGTGACCTCACACCTCACTCCAAAGTATGGCATAAAACATCAGTACTCCCAGTGATAAAAGGCTACATAAATTAAACAAAGACTCTAGAAACTCAAATAGCTTGAGTAACTCACTAGAAGGCAGCTCTAAAGTCTGTCAAGCCCTGCATTCGGCTTGTCCCCATCACTGCCCTTCAGTCAGACATCAAGGTGGGGAGAGGTGTCACTTCAGCAAAGCCACTCCAGCCCTCCCTCAGCCTGCTGGCCACTCCAAATCCTTTTTCTTGACAAATACAGGAGAACCTCAGTCTTTTTTCAGTTTGCGAGTTCTCCTCCCAGAGCAAAGGGCCTGAAAATCAATCTGTCCTTCTGACACTGAAATAGCCCCTCGTGCATCTGCGAGCACGGGCAAATTTGAACTGGAGCTGAACCTTCTGGCAGCAAGGCAAAATTGAATGGAACTACATGACATGAATACGGCAGGACAAAGATCACCCTGCCTGGGGTAAACCTGTTTTATGGAAAAGTGGAGCTGCAAAACTGTAGCTGTTTCCTAAGGCTGTAATCTGAAAGAGGTGCTGAACTTGCTTCTTGTGTTGCTGTGGGCCAGAGAGCTCCACCCCATCAGCAGAACCACCCAGACCCAATTCTTTCTGTTTGCAGCAGTAATGCACACAGGTGCCAGGCCTGCACGTGGTACAGGTGCCAGAACCAGCACACCAGCAGGCTCATTTTGCCAAATGACTCTGATGCCTCTATTTTTTTTAAATTCCTATCTCAATTTCTTTTTCGTCTAGATGCCCTTTTACCAACAAATTTTGCCATAATGGATGGATCTGGGATAGTGACAAATGTGAATGTGTTATAGACACACAGCACTCCAACAGACGAGAAGGTAAAGATGAAATGACAAAGACACACTTTTGCATACTATCTCCAACATCTTTGTGTCTCATTCTAGTCTTCTTCTCCTTTTTTTCCATTGAGAGACTTACAGTTTTTATTGTATATCCCTAGATAGACTTGGATTATGGTGTGGAAACTCACCTGAAAATAAACACATATACGTTCTTCCCCCATCTAATGTTTTGGTTTCTTTTTTTTGCTTGGATGTTTTATTCTTTCTATATTAGCAACCTGAGTAGGACATTGGAAAGCATTTATAAGATTTTGTGAACTAGGCTGTACAAATTTTAATTTCACATACACCTTAAGTTGTATGATGGGCATTAGGGAAACCTCTGAACTCTTGAAAAAAAATGCCCTAGAATACCTTGCATGGGGCAGGTACTATTTTTTTTTTTTTTTTAATAGTCCTTAAGGAAAAAATTAATAAGGAATAAGTTAGGCAAAACCAGTCCACCTTGTTAGCTGTAGTCAGTGCAAAAAATTATATAACGTTTCACACTATTTGAGTACTTTTAATGATAATCTTAAGTTATTTAGGAATCTTTCAAACTGATATACCCTACATACTCAGGAGTATGTATGTATGCTTCTTCAGGTCTGTGGAAGGAAATGGAAGAGGGTAAAGTCTGTAGAATAGTAACTCCCCTTCTTCCTCTCCTTCTCCTGTAAAATTTTAATTTGTCAAAGAAATTTGCAGGGACTATTCTGGGTGGTAACTGTGTAAGTCTAAGCAATAAATATTAAGGGGAATTAAATTTTCTCCAAGTCCTATGCAAGGTTTTAAAAATTGTTTTCCTGAGGGAATTGTAGTGGTCAAAATAATACAATAAAACAAAATTATACAAATAATACAATAATACAAGAGGAAACAGACAGAGAAGGAAACCTTGCCCTTGTGCTTTAAGCTTCATGCAGCAAGAAAAAGAATAAACCATCCAAGGCAACAATAAATCAATCTGGTGAGCAATTTCTGGAGTAGCAAACTAAAAAAAAAGCTAAATAACCTCATAAAATGGTCTACTGATTACAATCTCCTAATGTTAATAAGCAAGAAATAATTTGCATAGTGGTTTCAGCTGGATCTTTTCTCGCTCTGGATAAGATCCTCTGACCATCAGGTTAGGCAGTCAAACACAAGTTAGACTCTTCAGTCAAGAAAGGATTAGCACTCTGCATTTCAGAACGAGTCCAAAGGACTGAGAATAGCCAGAGCCCTCTTAACTCAGAGTCTTTTGTAAAGTCAGCTCAGAGCATTAAAATCTATGGCTTGTTGAATTATGGCTTTTGTTGACATAGACTCAATACTTCCTCAGAAAAAATATCATTCTCTGAAGCACATTGTGTTGGCAAGTGGCTGGGACAAAATAACTTAAAATCTGTCTTTGAGGTTCAAACAAAGTCAGATCAAAACACTCGACACCATTTCGAACATGCCAAGCTTTATCATCCCAAGGAAAGGGTTTGTCTTCCAAGAATTTTGGGCAGACTTCCTCCTCCCTTTCAACAGACCTTAGGTTTTATTCTGCTGAGATACTGGTTTTTCAGCATTGAGTAAATAATAATGAAAATTTCTTTCAAGTAATGTGCAAGCCTTTTCTGGCCACTGAGATCAGGGATCAGATGGCAGAGGTGCACATTACATTTCGCATTCCATAGGCTACATCCAAGAGCTAATTGTAAAGCTACAGGAAATTACCATCCCAGTGACACCTTATATGTCATGACCTTTAACCTGGGATGTGCCGTTTGCATTTTAATAAAGCTTTCACAAAATGTGTTCCCTTTTTGTGAGGATTAGCTTCATGTTGTACTCCAGATGTGTGTTTTCAGGGAAGATATTAGACAGTGAGTTCTCTTGGCTGTTTTGGCACTTTTTTCTGAAACAAAGTATTTTCTTTCATCTTTGACAAATATGAATGTGCTCCTTGTTGAAGTGCTAGGCCAGCTTGCCCCCTAGTAGACATAGCATTACTCCTGAAAAATTTCTGCAGTAACTGTGCAGTGAAATACACATGTGGTAGTTCGCATGGATATGTCTTTTGGTCATGGGTATAGACTAAATCCTTTTGAGATTATCTTTTTAAAACTCGTTGTCCAGTAAAGATTTGTGCATTCCAAAACATAACACTAGGCTCTTGCAGTATGCATCCCCAAAATTTTTTGTGCTTGTGGGTTCAACTCACAAGAAACAGCAGTATTAGAATAGAGTGAAATAATCAGCTCAATACTCTCGAGTCTTTTTCTGCACGGGAAGTTGTAACAGAAATTGTGAAGTCTAGAATCTATCAGAAAGTACATATGTGAGTCCTAATGAACAGAGAACAGAAAGAATTAGTCTCTTCAAAAGCAGGATTTAGTCATGTAAACCTTACTGCTAAAAGATGTATGTGCTATTGCAGGACTCCCTCCTCTTGCTGAACTGGCTATGTGTGGACAACATATGGAATTTGATGAAGAAAATTGTGAATGCATCTGTAGACATAAGTGTCCCACAGATTTCTTTCAAAGTAAAGAGAACTGCAGTTGCTATTTGTGCAGGGAGAGCCAGGAGAGCTGTGCTCTAAAACACAAGATATTTCATGCTGAAACCTGCAGGTAAGTGATCCTTGCCACTCAGTGTCTACACTGGAAGACCTGAATTAGCTTGCCTAGATGTCAGAGGGGCAAGTGCTGAATTGGCTAGGAGGTCCACTTGGGATAAATACCTTACTGAAGTTAGGGAGATGATAATAATAATGGAGATTATATTTACAATACTTAGCTTATAAAAGGAACCTAAGGTTTCGTTGTATTTTAAAGAAAACTGGACAAGGCTGCTATTCAACCGTCAATACTTTTTTTTTTGCTAATCTTTAGGGAATGATGATTAAAACTGTATTACAACTGACATTAGTTTTTGCAGTGAGATACCGAGTCTTATACTTGTAGGTAGGCAGAACCCATCCCATGGCAGCTGAAGGCAATCTCATGGATGGTTAGGGACAAACGCTCCCTAAATTTGCACACAGAGCACAAAGCACATTCTTATCCAGTTTGTCCGCAGAGCTAGCAATTTTCTAAACCTAATGCAATTTTGTACATATATAAATCCATCCAACCAGCATTGACTCCATGGAGAAGCAGGAAAATTTTTCTGGGACTACTATACTCCATGAATTTCCCTAATATTTTTGTATTATTAGTTTTGAGGTCTCTGTGTCAGATAAAAAATCACAGATAGAAATCACAGATAGAAAATGCCCTCTTAAAACACCTGTTTTCATGTATGAGTTGATTTTTTTAATTTTTCAGAAAGTCTTGGTCCCACATAGAGGCCCAAGAGCATGCAGTAGCTTAGTCTCAAAGTTCATATAAGGATAGTCAGCATCCAGTTTCCCTGAATACCTTGTCAGAGCTGCAGTTCACTGAGTGGTCCCCCACAGAGTCCACTCTCAGTGGCTTCACAGATTCATTCACATGGAAGATGCTGTGGAAGAAGTAACCTTTGCATCTTCAGGTTTAGCTTTGAAAACAAGGATGAACACAAAATAGTTGGCAAGTATAAAAATAGTTAAAACAATTAGCAGAACTAAAAATGAGCATGAAAGAATTGGTTATTTATGTGTTTCAGACAGGTGGGAGGGTAGTAATATAATCATTTGTTTACATTAATTTGGCTTCTAGAAATTACTGTAATCTGCACACAGGACCTTAATGCCAGACTTCCATGTGCAGTATTTCTGGAGGAACAAAGCTGAATAATGAAGTGAGATAAGCTACTTTGCAGAGTTTGAGGGCAGCACAATCCAGTGCTGACCCTTGGGACTTCACTGCTCTCAAGAAATGAAAGCATCACTTAAGTCATGACTCTGGACAAATGGAGCACTGCAAGATATTTTGCCGTAGACAAAAATTGTCAGGCAGCAAATTCTTGTCTCCCTGTGTTGTAGGATGTCAACACTTTCCCCAAGAGTGTGTAGGGAGCATTGCAGTGTTCAATGACGAAAAAGTTGAGGAATATGACAGTGAAGAATTATCATATTAAAATGCTTTTCTCTTATGCATTCTTTCTCCTTTATCAAACAGTTGTGAAGACAGATGTCCATCCCAACCCAGAACATGCCCAACTGCCAAACCAGTGTGTTCCAGGCATTGTCGTTGTCCAAAGGAGAAGAGAGGTTCTCATGGGTCCCAAAGCAGAGAAACTCCTTGACTGAGCTTCCTCTATTCTTTGAAAATCCACTGCTTCGCAAAGTAGCTGTCACAGACTTTCAAACAATAGTAAACATGAACATCTTCCACATTAATAGCAGAAGAATTAATCTAGTCTGCATTTATTTATTAGAGTAATCACTAACTGCAAGTGAATCCTCTGGGACATTGGTAAGTGTTCTATAAGAGGTTACAACAGCTGATGAATTTCTGACTGCATGGAAGAAAGATTGGAAAGTATCAGTTCCATGTTACATTACGGAAGATGAAGCTCTGTATTGGAAATAGAGTCACAGTCTCCAGCCAGTCTTTCAGAAACTGAGACTTGATAATCTTAGCCTCTGAATCCTTAGCTAATGCAGCTCCTGGGTAAAACTTTCTTCAGAAATTCAGTGTACAGGATTTGGCTTCTAATAGGTTCAGCACTGAGTTATTTGATCTACTGTCCAGCTTTGATTATCATTTTGTGTTTATTGTACAACTACTGTCAGATGTGCCATATTTAAGTGTATATAAGAAAATAAATACATCAGTTATTCGAGTGGATTTGATTTTTCTGTTATTTTAAAACTCTGCCCAACAAAAAGAAAATAAGCAAAACCCCAAAGCCATTTCAAGTACAGTTTTCTCACATTTGTTCCACAGGGACTGGCTTCTGCCCAAACACAGGTCGAAACAAGGTCACTTGACCCAATAGTTTCAGTAAAAAAGAAGCATTTTTTCCCATGTCTGCCTGACAGCATGTGTGATTTATTTATTTGTTCCTGGTGTAGTGCATTCATCTTCCTAAGGGGTTATCAGCACACTAGTGCTAACTCTTCAGTGAATTTTGGAAAAGCACTGTTCACTTGAAGACGTTTTTTCTTTTAGCCTACCATGCAATGAAAATATCTCCTTTGCACTGAAATTCCTCTCCCCAGTGTGAGTAACAGTGCTTTAACCAGATCAGGCATAAGGGCAGTATTATTTTCTGAGCCACTGGAGTCTGGTGTGAGCTAGTCCAGAGAAAATATTATGAACAATAATCCTGAACTGGAAGTGATATTCTTGACATCTGTATGATTTTTTCCCAGTTGCTGAATTCTCCAATTCTACACTGCACTGTGAACAAAGGGAATAGAGTATATGAAATAAATACTACAGAGAGGGAACATTTGACAAAAAACAGTGAACAGGAAATGTATTTCTGATGTGCAACGAAGTGGGTTGTTTTTTTTTTTTTTGTATTCATATAGGAAAAATAGATTGCTTTAAAATAAAATTAGAGCCAAATCCTGTAAGATTGATCGAATGGCTGGACAAAGCACCAAACAATTTAACATGCCTTTAGTCTCGGGAAGGCAAGTAGGATTTGCTCTTGAGTGCTGTGAGTGTCTCCTAAGCCACTTGGGAACTAGGTCTGGGCAAACAAACCTGCAGGCTGTTTGTGCTACCTGTTCTGTGAACTGGCCTGGCATCCTCTGGCAGCAGCATGGTCTGACCTGTGAGCACACTGGGTTACCTCCTGGGCTGCACTGGGCTTGCCTGATGTGGGTGTTCCTCCAGAGCGAGGGACAAGTGCCACCAGCGTGAACTCTGCATGGACAAGAAGGGAAAGGTGATCCCACTGCAACACCACGTGAAGCAGTCTGGCAGCACAAGCACAACCTTATATTTCTCCTGCTTCCCCAAGAGACTAAATTCAAACATATCTGTGTGGTGATGAGGTCCCTGAGATGCACAGGGGTCCATAAAAGGAATCAACTACCCACAACTTCTGTCGCATCTGGGGGCACCCTGACCAAATGGTTGTGTTGCCAATAAGCTACACCAGCAGCATACTCCTCAGGAAGCCAGGGAGCTGCAGAGGCAAACCTGACACTTAACTGGTAGCACCAGAGGGATATGGAGTAAAAATATGCCTTTATGCAAAACCACACAAAAGTATCTGTAGAGCTAATTTCTGTGGAAAGAAATCAAGCATTTATACTTCCTGCGTAACCTGGAGTTTGGCAACTGGAATGCTGTAATAATTACATCTGTGTCTTGTCAGTGTTAATGTAGAGGCTTCCTTGGTTTTCTGTCCTGACCAGTGAATATATTAAATTCATTTTTCAAAAATAAGCTGCTGTTACCTGAGAGACAATCAAGTCTGCTTCAACCTCAGAAGGCTCTTAGATAAAGCAGTCACTGAGGGGCTGAAAACCATGCTTCTCACAGAGATAGAGAGAGATTTGAACATGAACCACCTAATCTTCAGGAGATTACAATGGCCATTAGGATACCTAGGCTGGAAAGGTACCATCATTGACCACAACTGTGAATCCTGCTCTGAGGTTTTCCACACTTCCCCATTCCACTGAAAAACAGACCTGTGCCTGGACATCCTATGCAGGACTGAAGATTCCAGTGGGATGGAGTGAGATGAGATATTGCTATATCCATAGGCTTCTTTCAGTCTAAGCCTCTTCTGGGTGAATTTAACCTTCAACGTCAAAATTTTGCTCTTACATCTTGTGGATCACTTTGTTAAACACTTAGGCAAATATTTTTTGATATCATTGTGGTTTAACCCCAACTGGTAACTAAGTACCACACAACTCACCTGCCCTACTACCACCCTAGTGGGGAGATTTGGAAAGGAAAGGTAAACCTCATGGGTTGACGTAAAAACAATTTGATAATTGAAACAAAATAAAATATAACAGCTACCACAACAGTAAGAATAATGCTATCACTAGTAGCAGTTGTAATGTAAAAGAAAGAGAGAGAGGAATAAAACCCAAGGAACATAAATGATGTACAACACAATTGCTCACCTCTCACAGACTGATGCCCAGCCCATCCCAGTGGTGATCAGCACTCCCCTTTCCTAACTTCCCCAGTTTATATACTGGGCATGACATTCTATGGAATGGGATATCCCTTTGTCCCGTTGAGTCAGCCATCCATGCTTCCGCACAGCTTCTTGTGCATCTGCTCTCTGTCAGAGAACGGGAAATCGAAAATTCCTTGATTTAGAGTAAGCACTACTTAGCAACAGTCAAAACATCAGTGTGTTATCAATATTATTCTCATACTAAAAACAAAACACAGCATGGTGCCAGCTACTAAGAAGAAAGTTAACTCTATCCCAGCTGAAACCAGGACAGAGCATGACAATCATGCTCGAGCAACAGAGAATGCGTGATCATCAAAAACACACCTGGAGGTCAATGTAAAATTCAGTGTTATTTTCATTGAATTTAACCCCCTACAGGTTCTTCTACCTATGAGGGATTTCTACTTTGCAGGACCAATGTGCCCAAAGTCTTACGGACTAAGAGCAGTTCATAGGCCTACTGTGAAGATGAAAAAAGAAACTGCTTGTGGTGGCATTCGCTAACAAGAGTGGCCTTAGAAGCCAACACAGAGGTTTTTACCTGGTTTATAACTTCAATTCTCCTTAGAGGTTCTAAGCCCTAATTTCCAGAAGACTTATGAATTTAATTCTTCATGCTTCAAGCAGGATTGTCAGCTCTGGTGCAACCTACAGGCATCTTGCAGCGTATTTCTTTTACAATAAATTCTTACCCCAGCAGATCATCTGCTCCTAAGGGCTTGTGCCAATCTCTGTATCACAGGGTCCTGCTCTTTTCCACCCTACTCTCCTAATCATTAGAAAATTACCAAAGCAAGAGCAATATGCATATTTGTAACAATCACTGAAATACTATGTGGGAAAGCTCATGAATTTAAACACAGAGATGTGAATGACAGTGCTGTGTGATGGTCTTCACTGCCACAACCCCAAAAAGATTTGGATGTCACTAACTCTGTGGCATAGCCATATATCCTTAACATGGAAGACCAGACCTAAGAGGAGGGTCTAGGTGTAGATGCAAACATATGCAGATAATTAGATTTTGGTGGGGATTTAAAAAAATTCAATGTTATTTTGTTGGTGAAATTCGGGATTTTTCATCAAAAAATATTCAACAAACATTAAAATAGAAATGCTTTATGTTATCTTTCATATTGATACATGACATTGACTTTAAATTAGGATATTTAATATAACAATTCAGAAGAATTAAATGAGATATATAAAATTCATAGCAGATCTGTTTTTTGACTGATGCCATTAGCTCTTAACCTATGACTAAATGACCTTCTTAGAGAGAAAATTATTGAGCAGTAGAATGTTCTCTTTGAAGTCTGAAAGGCCTTTTATTACTGTGTTCAGCATGACTTGCTTTTTAGGCATATGGACATGATTTACAGATTTCATAGCCAGAATAATAATGCTAAAAATTCCTGTTGCGGTGTGTCTTAATTTTTATATAGTGAGGGATGTCTTTAATGTGATATTTGTATTGCATATGTAATAGGAATGAGAGTACTTTTATAACAATAGTTAACTCTAAATAAACGCACATGAAGTTTTTCAAACCATCAGTTTTTATGAGTTGCTAGCTTCCACTTATGTGTGCATTTTTGCAGGAAGGGACAAGGAAGAATATGAATCAGAATAATAGCTAATATGCACACTGCATTGAAAGAGTCAGGAAATATTTATCTACTTACAAAAACCGTACTTGACTTCCAGAAGGACAGAGGTATGCTTGATCTTACCAAATGCTGGTGACATGGAAGAAATTCAAGCACATCTTGAAAGTACTGCTCTCATTTACTCCAAAAGCCATCACAGGTCATATGCTGTGACATTGCTTATAGCAAGAATTATTCATGGGAGGGTTGACAGAGCACATATAAATCCTATCATACTCATATACACTGCAGACATATAAATCTCTATGTATCCTTTGGGCATCAACTCCAGCTGACTCGTAAGGTCAGCTCACCTTCCTGTATTCCAGTGAAAACAAATGTGAATCTGCTTGCATTTGTTTTTTCTTTTCCTGTGCCACTGTAAGTCAGAATTTATGCTGTTAAAGTTACTTTGCTTTATAACAGTGTTAAAAAAAGGAAAGGAAAATCTCGAGAACCCAAAACTGAATCTGAGGGAGCTCCTTCAGCTGCCTGTTTCCTTTGTATTTTCTAAATAACTGGTAAATGCATTTCAACTTTAAAATATCAAAGAGGTTGCCATCTTCTAATTCTGGACTTGTGGAGTGAATTGTTCTTTCTGGAACTACAAGGTGAATACCCGGCTAAGTAAATCTATATTCTCATTTATTAAAGTCTACATTAAAAAAAAACAAACAAGCAGGGGTTACAAGTGATGTACTGCCATTCATTTTATTTATCAAACTCCTACATCAGCAGTTACTTAAAAACCTCCCTAAAAACTTTTAACTCAGGGGTAAAAAATCTGTTTTAAATTAAGATAAAAGGAAAGAGCTCCTTTGGCCAATAAAACAAAATGAGTACACAAAATGATATGTCAGGGCTTGGTCTGCATTTTGACTTCAATGCCATTAACACCCTTCTTTGTTTCCACTTTTATCATACTTTACAATATTGCTCAATGTGAAAGGTCCTTCCAGGCTGAGAGCATTTAGGAGCGATAATTTAGCATGAACTGTTTCCTTTCTTAAACATCTAAAGGTACCTTTAAAATGTTTATGGTTGAATAATCAATTATTTAATTCTAGTCCACATTAGTATGCTAATAATGCTATTTATTAGCATAAATGTATGCTATATATTTAAAACTACAACAGTAGTTATACAAAAAGTATCTAGTTATAGAGTGTGATTACAAATTAGGTGCCAAAAAAATAAGGTAACAAAGTAGGAAGTATTTTACTTAGTCTTTTGCCCCACGTTTTTATGCTAAGTGGTCTTTTAATTGGTGAAGGCTATCTCTGATGTGTGGCTTAGGATCACAGGTCCAGCTGAAATGGTAATGCAAGATACCCAGACTAACCCATCAGTTTCTGTTAGGTGACTCAGTGGCAAGGCATTTATCCAAACCTTTCCATTGACCCCAGATCCCGCTGTCTGTGCACTCTCATGTGCCTCCTTTGATCTTTTTTCTTGGGAAGGTATACCTTGATTCCTATTAATGGACTAACTGTTCAGAATTATGTTAAACATTCAAATACAGTCGCATAGCAGTTATTTTGATTCAGTCCCCAAAATAAGTTCACCAATATAAGTGATGAAACACAAGGAAAAGCTTTACACATCCACAAGAACTATGCAATGCTTCTTCTCAATATTGTCTTTGCAATAAACATCAATATTTTCCTGTAGCTCAGTTATGAGGGCATACCATGAAAATCCCTTGAAAGGCATCTGGTTTCTCTGTTCCTCCATTTCCCTGTGCATCCCATTTTAAATCTACCCACGGCTCACTTCCAGAAGTTTTCAGAGCTAAGAATGCCTACTCTTCTCTACCTGTCCCCTGGAGTACAATCACCTTTCACCTTGCCCTGTTCCACAGCAATTAATTTAACCTCAGAGAAGTACTTTCCAGTCTGCACAAAGCTCGAATCTGTGGCTTCCATTTCACACTCAAGAACGGTTTGGATGTCTCTCTGAGTCTTCTCAACTCTGACAATCAAATAAAAATTACTTCTTCCTCCACAGACCTTAACTTGTTTTTATCTCTAGATATTCAAGGCTATAGTAACAGTATCAATTTAAAGACACCCTTGTCTCATTTAATGGGTTTTAAAGTATAATTAAAATTAATTATTCTTGTTTTACAGTTCAAATTTGGATGCAAACTATCAATATATAGGAAAGTTCACACTTAGTTTTTATTAAAAACTCAGTTTTCTTTAAATTCAAACTGTAGAATGCAGGCAGGTACTACTCTATAGGGTATAATAACTACAAATAAAAGTGCTAACAATGTTCTGGAGCATTTGTGTAGTAGAAGCATTAGTAGTAGGAAATAAAACATACCAGGTGCAGGTTCTTCAGCTTTGCACCCAGATATTTTGCATCGCTGCCAGGACAAACACATTTAAAGTTTCCAATAGCACCATCTACTGTTGTTGCTGCACCTTTTTTTCTCCTCGACCAATAAGTCCTCACACTTATTCAGCTTTCAGTTAAACCCATTTTGTTAGCATTTTAAAGCTGAAATCCACCCAACAGTTCTGCCACTCCAGTTTGTGCTGACTCTCAGAATCATACAAGAATCCTAGAACTCCACAACATAAATTGCCAGTTTTTAAAAGGGTTTGTCAAGTAGAATCTTCAAGATACGAACAGAAGACCTCCAGGACAGGCCTTCACTTCTAGCACAGCTGATACATGAGTGTTAAAGTACTCTGATAAGGCCTCAAGTCTGCAAAACAGGAACAGATCTAGTAAAGCTGACAAAAAAAAAAAGGAAGTAGAACCAAGTCTAGTGTGGTCAGCAAGCTGTGGCTTCATAACTGGCACCAGATCTGTGTGTCACTGTAAATCATTTGATCCAAATCAGACACAGGCAGATATGTATTTCTGTCAAATCAGTCAGATGGCTTGTTAGAGAGTTGATAGTGGTTGTATGCTGGCTGCAGGACAGACACCCTGCCAAGGTCTGCCAGTAAAAAAGCAACCGGTCCTTCTGACAGACTTAAAATGTCAGGATAAGCACTGATGTCACTTTGCACTGTGTGCCCAGGAATTTTTTCTGCCCCATTTGAGGAGTACTTAAGCTGGATCACTGCCTTGGCTGAGAAGGTGGAAGACAGGCACCATGCAGGCTTTGTTTGCCATGACTGCTCCTGCTAGGGACCGGGAAGGACCAGAGACAAGTGTTCAGGTACTGGAACGGATCCCGCATGGGAGAGGTGAATGACTCACTCGCAGGTGGTGTAAAAGAGGATTATTCTCAGTGACAGCCAATGCACTGCGAGCAACCGGCCTGTCCTGTGTCCTGCTAAGAGATGTAACCTGTTTGTAAGCCCAGAGGACTGGAAGCTCCTTCTGGTACATATCCTTTGACTGTTCCCAAGCCCTCATGCCCTTCTTCACCTTCACTGACCTGATTTGACAGGGAAGGGAAAGCTCTGGGCTCTGGGATGGAAGAGCATTGCAGTACGTAGAGAATGACCAAGTGATTGAGACCTCGGGGCATGCATGAGTGTCACAGGTTACACATGTGTGAGAGCTAACACGCACAGCCTGCAGCCTTGCCAATCAACTTCTCCCTTCTGCTAGCAAATTCATCTCCCACAGACGAATTCCAAACTTCTTGGAAGGAAGAAGTGTCTGTAAAATGGAAAACCAACTTACTTTCTGGCATCCAAGAGAGAAATTTGGCTTCAAGAAAAGAAGGCCTTTCTCCAGTTTGTGTTTAATGGTAAATTCCTTCACAGACTGCACTGCAGTTTGTTAAGCTTTCAACTTGAAACCTGTATTTTAGAAGTACATTAACATGTAAATTCAGCCAGCTTTTGTGGAATTCCATGAATAGGAAAACCCAGGTGCTTGAATGAGAAAACCATGAATTTTTTTGGCTGCTTTATGGGAGGTATTGCAGCCAGGTAATGAGATTGCCTGTATGCAGTAGAAACCAGGAAAAACCAACCTCTCTAAGGCATTACAGAAATCTATTAGATCCCGTTGCTATTTCCTAGCATCAAAAACCAGCCACTTGGACACTCACTCCCTCTACACAGGAATCTTAGAAGTGACAGGCTCTCCAGCCTTACCCTGTAAAAGTCAACTAAACAGAAGGAAAATCCGTCCTCTTTCTTCAGAGGAATGATCCCAAATACTACTTTCCTCCTTGTTTTGAAGTCTATTCAATTCCAGCAGGATCAGAAAATTGCAAACACTGTCATTTTTCAAACAGGGTGTTGGGTTGTCTCGGGCTCTCTTCTGCTTGGTTTCACTAATCAGTCTCAGTTTATGCTGCATCTATAGGCAATATTCTCCATTCAGCAGTACTACTTTTCACTGATTCTCTTAATTTGTGGGTTCCAACAGTTTCTGCTTTCCTGAATCATGCAAAGAAAATGTCCTTCACTGCAAGCCAGTTGTGCAGTCTCACACCACTATTCCATGTCCCAAGATTTCTCTTCCAGGAGCACTAGGGCTCCCTTGTCACGGCATCAGGCTCTAGAGCAGCACTGCTTCACAGCATTCTGAAGCACTCTGTGAACAACTGATAGCTTGTTTTTTTCAATAACTATTGTTTTGTAATAATAGATGTGCATACTTTATGCTTATTAAATGTAAATAAATGCATTAATTTAATACACCAGCTTATAACACACAACAAAGCCACTTCACCAAAGAGCGACAGTCTTTGCTCCATACAGACATGGAATAAGAGCAATGTCATCCACCAGGCTGGGGGATAGAGTGGCACATTCAGCCTGAGAGGAGGCTGAGTGGGAGATGAAAGCACAGAGTACTTGGCAGAAAGTTTTCCTATATTTTCAAGAAGAGGTCTCCTTGAAGCACGGTGGCATCTGCTACCTGAACAAAGACACAGGAGTTTCTTTAAGTGTCCTCCATCTTCTCTCTCCATTAACTCAATTTATGAGATGCTTTAGAGAGCATTCAAGGACCAGGCTTGCAAGTGGCAATTACTCTGCTGTCATAGGTTTTACATCTTTACTCTCTATTTATCCTACAGTCTCTGCCTGACCTTGTATGTGCTTTATGTGAGGAGTGAATATATTGAGTGAAGGCATATAGAAAGTAAGAAGATTTGATTCTTTCTTCAGCTGTTGGTCCCTTCAATATCAGCTTCACCTCAGATCAGGGTGGGATAGACTCTGGATAGAACCAGGGTCTGTGACAATTTTATGAATAAACAACACAACACCACAGCCAGTGAAAATTGTGTGTTACCCCATCCTTGCGAACCAGCTGTGGAGAGAAAATTTAGCAGCACCTTTTTACACTTGGCAGAGGCAAAGATTCCTTTCCATTGAGGTTTTTCCTAGGCTTCTCTGTAGACAAATTATTCAAGGTCCCTTGAACATGACAACAGGAGAAGGCTGCTGATACAGGGGGATTGACTGAACCACTGATAGATGTGACATTAAGCTCAACTAGACACATTTAATGAAGAACAAAGATGTCAGACTACCAAAGCCAACATGCTGGGCTAAGGGCATGAAGGCTTGGCCACCATCCCTGATCTCCTTCAGAAAGACATTTAGAGCCTATGACCAACTGCCAGGAAAGTAAAGAAAGGGGCTGCTATGTCATACACCAGTTATGATTTCTCTTTAGATTTTTTAAGCTTGCATACTAAGAATTACAACTTCTCTAGAGAACACACATGAAGAACTAATCTAAAAAAATAATTTTCCAAATAGTTAAAATCATAAGCATTGTTTTCTTGACAGCTTGATTCTTCAGGGCAGTGTGACAGCAAGGGAGGTCACCATCATCCTTTACCAGAGCTCACATCATGGGGTGCTGCAGCGGAGAACCTCCAAGTGCGTTCCTCCTTCTCCTGGCACTACTTTTGTGGCTTTTTCCTAGATGCAATCAAAGGCCTCAGCTTTACACTCAGGTTACAGTTTTTTCTGAGAACTAGGATCCCTACAAACTCCTGCTTCTCAAACTCTTCTTTCACACACTGCTGTTGCTGGTGAGAAGCTTCCCCTCTTCTGGCTTCCACACTTAGCTTCCCATCCTGAAATTCAGGTTCTTGCCATGCCGGAGAAGCACCTGATGATGAAATCAGATTTGGCAGTTCTGGTCCTGCCTTTCTGAAGACATGAGAAAAAGTCAATCAATAAGCAATGCTTTTCTTGCTTAACGCAGTAGGGTCTTGCACATCTTTCAGCCCCCAGAATGAAGTGCCTGATTTTCTCCTTAGTCCTTCTTGGGATCAATGCCTCCAAACCATGTCTGTCCAAGCTTCAGTCTAACAGGAATCCAGCCCTACAGCCCTCCAGCCTAGGTCAGCTTGTTCTGTCACTCACAACAAACACATTTGCACAGGCGTGATGACAGAATCAAATCTGACAAAATTCATATCAGAAATCTTGGCAAGAAGAAGCAGCTGCCAAACATAATTTTGGCAACACAAAGGTAAGGCATGAACACCCTTCTTGGCAGCCAGCAGCAGTCAGGATAGTGTTGGAGCTGCAAAAAAAGGCTGATGGTAATGCTCCTTGAGAAGATCAGGATGCCAATCCAGCTCCTTTCCCACTGTTCACGCTCCTGGATTGTCTGTAAAAATCATGTTTTAGTAATTTTCATTTAGAGACAGCAAGCTTTCAGCACTTGTAGCAGAAGAGTCTTAGAACATTTCGGGAGCCCCAGCTGTAACTGAGCTAAACACACCAGAAGAGCTTCTCCACTGGGGGCAGAGCAAAGCCTTTGGAATTTTGAGGCAATCCCATGCCTATACGGCATTCAGATCACTTATTTTCAATAGCTCCGGGCTACACTTTTTCAACAATACCCGTCCGGGATGTGCTTCCCAGCACAGCAAGGACATCGCTGCTGCATTAGCGCGGTGCCGCCGGTGCGTGGTGCTGGGAGCGGGGCAGGATCCCGGGATGCAGGATGGCGCGGGGACGGGAGCGGGGCGGGATCCCGGGATGCGGGGTCGAAAGGGGAGCGGGATCACGCTTTGCCAGGCTGGGAGCGGGGCGGGATCCCGGGATGCGGGGCTGGGAGCGCGGCGGGAGCGGGGTGGGACGAAGGGATGCGGGATGGGAGCGGGGCCGGGAGCGGGAGGGGTCCCGGGGACGGGGTCCCGGGATGAAGAATGGGGCGGGACGGGAGCGGGGAGGGATCCCGGGATGAGGAATGCGACGGGAGCGGGGCGGGATCCCGGGATGAGGGATGCGACGGGAGCGGGGCGGGATCCCGGGATGAGGGATG
>VZRF01010163.1:185672-233809 GCA_013396875.1 Vireo altiloquus
GCGGCCTGCGCGGGACGCGTGGCCGGGCCCGGCGGCGCCGCCGACACCGAGGGGCCCGGGGGTCGTCGCGGGCGGCCGCCGGCGAGTGATGGCGCCTTGTGGTTCCTTCCCCCGGCAGGAGCGGGCCCGGGATGGCGGGCGGAGGCCCGGCGGCGCACAGCGTGTGCATGGTGTCGGACTTCTTCTACCCCAACATGGGGGGCGTGGAGAGCCACGTGTACCAGCTGTCACAGTGCCTCATCGAGCGCGGCCACAAGGTCCTGGTGGTCACCCACGCCTACGGTCACCGCAAGGGCGTCCGCTACCTCACCAGCGGGCTGAAAGTCTACTACCTGCCCCTGAAGGTGATGTACAACCAGTCCACGGCCACGACGCTCTTCCACAGCCTGCCCTTGCTCAGGTACATCTTCGTGCGGGAGCGGGTGACCATCGTGCACGCCCACAGCTCCTTCTCCGCCATGGCCCACGACGCCCTGTTCCACGCCAAGACCATGGGGCTGCGGACGGTGTTCACTGACCACTCCCTCTTTGGCTTCGCGGATGTCAGCTCGGTGCTCACCAACAAGCTGCTGACGGTGTCCTTGTGCGACACCAACCACATCATCTGCGTCTCCTACACGAGTAAGGAGAACACGGTGTTGCGAGCAGCCCTGGACCCTCGCATAGTCTCTGTCATCCCCAACGCTGTCGATCCCACCGACTTCACTCCAGACCCATCGAGAAGGGATGACAGTACGATAACAATTGTTGTTGTCAGCAGACTTGTTTACAGAAAAGGTAATGGGGGATCAAATGTCAGCTTGTTTTGGTTGTTCTCTTTCTTTAGAAAGGTCTTGGTCAGGTATCACTTAGACTGTATCTGTGGTATGGATGGAATTTTCACTGGAGTGGTGAGGTGGTTGTTCCGAGCTTTTGTGCATGTACACTCGAGAAGAAGGAATGTACATTTCTTTTCGCACATGTTGGGTTCAGAGGTGTGTTTCTCTTGTAATACTGAAGATGCTGAAAACTGCGTTTTCTAACATGGAAGGTTTGGTTTATGTTGGACATAAGATTTAGCTTGTTTTTTATTTAATCAAGTGACAGCAACTTAAGTGGTTTTTATTTTTTCATATTTGTCTCCCAAGTAGTCACAAGTTGTCTTTTTTTTTCATGATTTTCTGTACAGGAGTTTAACTGTCTTCAAGAGATTTTTTAAAAATTTCTTCTGCTCTTGAATACAGTTGTAGCAGTGGGCTAGATAGTGAGAAGTTCTGAAATGAAATATAATAATGGCTTACCCTAAATTTTCTACTCTTAGGTATTGATTTGCTTAGTGGTATAATTCCTGAGCTTTGTCAGAAATATCCAGAGTTACATTTCTTAGTTGGAGGAGAAGGACCAAAACGAATCATACTGGAAGAAGTCCGGGAAAGATACCAGCTACATGACAGGTTTGTTCTGTGGATGTCTGTGACCCTTCACGGTACTTCAGGGGTGGGGAACTGCCTGCTCCACTCCTCCATAAACCCCAAAACCTGAGGCTAGAGGCCTAAAGGCAAAGCAGATAAACCAGACACTGAAGACTTGGTCTGTGATCCTGCAAGTTAATTCATACTTCTGTAAATAGGCCCTGAATGAGCCTTCACTCAAAGCAGAGAAAAGCTGACTTAGATACAAATTTATCATACTTCTCTCTGCATCCTTGATGCTAACACCACATATGGCATCAGGTGTTAACAGCTCGTTTGTGCCACTGCATGTGATGATGACTGCTAGTAATTTATTTTATTATTTCAGTATGAGACTCATAAGCATAGTGCTTATCTCATATGTGTCCTTGGGGTGCTACAAGCACATTACTGATGCTACCATGTTACCAGGATGTTGNGTATGTGTCCTTGGGGTGCTTGTGCTTGTAGCTACATGCAGGTTACTGGTGCTACCATGTTACCAGGATGTTGCCATGATACATATACATTTATATATTTCTCTGGAGTTTTCTTGATCAAGAACAGTTTCATGTTCTTAGTTTTTCATTTTCGTTTCTACGTTTTTTGTTGCCTGTTTTGTACTTTAGTCAGTGAATGTGTCAATTAAAATTGTCAGTATCATTCTCATTTTACCCTTTATTGTTTTCCAATATCTCTTCAAAATGATAGGTCCTGATCACTGTATCTTAAAAATTATTTCCTTCATCAGACTCAGATTGATCAGACCTTGCATTGAATATTCAGATAATGCATTTTAAAAATCTTAACTATTAACTGGATGAAGCCATTTTTTCTTGCAGAACTAGAAGGCTCAGTAGCAATATTCTGGAGGCAATTGTCATTAAAACAGCAACTTGTCCCACCAGCTTTATTTTCAGAAGTTTCTTTCAGTGTGACATTAAAAAAGCAGAATCTTGTATTTCTCCATTGCTAGAAAAATTTAGAGAAAGCGAAACCAAGGGGCCTGTTTTTTTTCTTTCACTATATGAGTGTGAACCATTGGTAACCTTTTTCAGAATGTTTGTAACACTATACAGCATTATTATGGTCCAAATCTCGTGTTTATCTCTGGGGTTTTTTTGTTTTTTTCCTCTTGTATGCAGGGTGCGTCTTCTTGGAGGCTTGGAACACCAGGATGTTAGAAATGTCCTAGTCCAGGGGCACATTTTTCTCAACACTTCCCTCACTGAGGCCTTTTGTATGGCTATTGTGGAAGCAGCAAGCTGTGGTTTACAGGTGATAAAAAAATCTCAATATCTAGAGAGCGTGTATCCATTTTAAACAAATTTCACAATGAAATAATATGTGCTTGTAACATTTGATTGCATCTGAGGCTGTGTCTTTACAAAGGTAAGCAAATATTATCCCCTTTACAGATCACCTGAAAGCTGAGACAGAAGGATTAACTGAAACTGCTTACGCTCCAAGAAGAATTTTGTGCAGAATTGAGAATAACATGTAGATCTGCTCTCAGTTCTCCTAACTAGCCAGACTGCCTCTCCAAAATACTATTTTGTATGTACTCCTTTACAGAGTTTTGGGGTAGTTGATACTCATGAAGGTTTACTTTGACAGTACTTTGAAAGGAGCTGCTGAAAAATTGCCTGTGTAGGGATTCAATATAAGAGTTGGAGAGAGAGATCACAGTAAAAGCCCTTTCTGACTAATTTACAACTCAGACTGACAACTCAAAAGGAAGTTGAATCAATAGCCATAAAGAACTTAGAGTTTAATATTCAAATATAAAGAAACCTTATAAAAAAGACAGACTGATAAGAGAACCTAATTTACAGTAGGTATAGAAAATGTGAGTGACTTTTGTACCCTTTGACAGCAGTTACTACCTAGTTCTAGTTATTCCCTTGTCACCTCTTTTCTTCTCTAGAGGTGAGGAAGTTGTGCAGTTTCTTATTGCCCAATGTTTAGAGATGATTGCACAATGTGAGTCTTAGTAATTTCTGATTTCCCTTTAAAAATTATAATTCAGATTAAAATTACTGAACTGATAAATACATTTTTACAAGTGTTCAGTAGCCTAGGAAACTGAAATTTTAAGTATGTGGTAAAATTATCCTCTCCAAATAGAGGTAACAGGGTTTTTTTTGCGATACTATGTAGGAAAGGTCCAAAATCTGGTTATACAGGTTTAGTTGTGTACTGTGACAAACACCTTCAGGAAAGATGTGTCATAACCACTCATTAGACCAAGTCTCCTGTTTTATCATGGGACCAAAGAATCGTTCTGGACAATGTTGAAGGTAATCTGCTATGCTCTGTCTTTGGAGATTACACCTTTAGTTCACATACAAGTCAAGTTCCCAAACCATGATATTTTACTAGTCTTTTAAACAGCTGCATCTAAACAACATAGTAGCATTGTCATCACACAATTTCATTTGTTCCGTTGCATATGTGCTGTTTCTTTTGTTTGTTTCAAAGGTGGTGAGTACAAGAGTAGGTGGGATTCCAGAGGTACTTCCAGAAAATCTCATCATTTTGTGCGAGCCCTCTGTGAAATCTTTGTGTGATGGACTAGAAACAGCTATTGCCCAGCTCAGATCAGGAACTCTTCCACCTCCAGAAACTGTTCATAATGAAGTAAAGACATTTTATACGTGGAGGAACGTAGCAGAGAGAACTGAGAAAGTATGTATAATCACTTCTTTTATATTCTCTGAAAGTACATTTCTGAAAAAATTCCTGCTTTGAAACACTACTATGCACATTCACTGTGTAATATTCCAGTGTAATTTTTCAACATGTTTCCTGTCAAGCATACATGGTTTTAAAAGGTTCAGAAATGCTTTTTGTTGTCACCAAATACATCTCTAGATACGTGCATTTTTTCTATTTTTTTTTTCTAATGTGCCATGACTGCTGGTAAATGTGGTCTAGAGCAGTCTAGATCTTTGGTTTGATTTCTACTCATGTATTATTCAAGTCTTCACACAAAGTAACTTTTCTGGCATGACTGGAAAAAGTGCTGCATAAGGTGTATGAAGAGGTAAAGGCAGTTCATGACAAAGCTATGCCACGTGCTAACAAGTCGTTTGAAATTGTGAGAGGCAGTTTAATGCTGGAAGGCTGAACACAGCTGAGTGTACATAAGCTGTGGTTGTAGTGAAAATTAATTTTCATAGTTTTGAAATAGTTTTTCAGAATTAGTACTGCACTTCAGTATAAAAACTCTGCCTTTAACGAAGAATGTTGGCTGCAGTGATGTTACAAACACCTGCAGAGATGTGTCACTTCTGACTTCACCTCCTGTGTTTTAGGAAGGAGAGAGTAGCTGAACCCCACGCCTCTTACTTAGATTGTAGTGCACTCAGATACAAGATGTATCTCTTGTAAGCCTTCTTGAAGTGCTGTGTACCGCCAGTTTATTTTATTATTTTCAAGTGCTGTCAGTACCATTCATTTTATGATTTTGTAACTGCAAGCAACATTTGAATTGCAAAGTTTTTATAGAGGTTAGCCTAGATTTGAATTTGCTTTATATAGCTGTTTCTTAAAAAACCCCAGCAGTGCTCCATGAAGGAAAATGTTCATAGAATTGGTAAAAGTATGCATAGATCTTACATTGTACAGAAGACAGTTGTTTGTTAGCATATTGTTGGGTTTACCTGTCAGATGAAGTTTGTAACATTCTTAAGGAAAAAAATGTGTCCTTCAAGGCTTTTTGGAGTGGTTTGTTGTGGGTTTGTAGTTGGCTGTGGTTGACGTGTGTAGTAAGTCACGAGTGGCATGTTTTTGTTTTGTGCGGTAATTGAACTAGTGTTTCTTTAAACAAAAATCAGGAGCCCATTATGATTTGTTTCATTGTTCAAAAACAGAGATTTGGAATATTGCCAAACTCACCAATGAGTTCATCCATCTTTGTGTTTAAGATTTATAATTGCGTGTTCATGCTCTTCCTATGACTGATGTGAATATGAGATTAGAACCCATTCAATTAATTAAAACTCCCAACCCTTTCTAGATAATATTATATGAGAGACAAATTACGTAGCCTTCCTAGTTAATGAAATACTTCTGAAGTGTGTAGGAAAAGAGAATTTCCTATTTCTCCTTGAATAAATGAATATCTAGAACAGGACTCATAAATCAGCACTTAAAATCTGCAGATCTTTTTGGGGGGGTAATATTTGTCCCCTCTGGTAGCTAAGAATAGATAATTTATTTTGCAGAGCAACGGCAAAGTACTGCCTGATTTTGGAGTTAGAAGCAATGTGTTTGTAAGATCTTATCTTTTGTCTCCTCTCTGTTTAGGTGTATGACAGAGTTGCAGATGAAGTGGTTTTACCAATGAATGAGCGACTTGACAGACTGATGACTCACTGTGGCCCAGTGACTGGGTGTATTTTTGCTTTTTTAGCCGTTCTGAACTTCCTTCTCTTGGTGTTTCTGAGGTGGATGACTCCAGATTCCATTATCGATGTTGCAATAGATGCTACAGGACCTAAGGGTGCATGGACTAAACAGTATTTTTTTGGGAAAAAAAGAAGAGTTAAAGAAGAACTTCCGAACTCCTAAATTGCTCAAGTGGAGAAGGAAGAATGGTCACTAAAGTTTTTAAAAAGTCACTAAAGGTTTTAATGCTTGCTGACAGAGACATTACTCTTAAAATTCCTTAGTTTCTTTCTGAAGTTCTTGGAAAGAAACTTAGTTCAATGTGCTACCTCAATTTAGGATGATGTTTTAAGTTCAGTTTTGGATTCATGCAAGTTTATAGGCATCTCTTTTGCACTTAAATCTGGGAGGAGAACATGGGTTTTTATACATGTCAGAAGCCTTGGAAACAAAAATAAAGATTTTTCTTGACAACTTGAACATTACAAAAAGGGACTTATGGTGTTTAGGGAAGCAAAACACAAAAATTATTAGCTTACTGTAGTTCCTGATAACCCCTGATATTTACTGTGATTTTTATTTTAAGACATCTTTCAAAATAATTAAAAACCCAACTAAATACACTTTTTTCTCCTAAGATAAAAATGGCACCTGAAATTAGTCATACAGTCCATTACCATGTAAATTTCAGAGACTTACTTCTAGCAGTTGTGTCCCAGTGACAGTGTGTTTTGCTTGCATAGCATTATTATTTTGAAGTTCTTCCCTAGTCGGAGTTACTCATCCTGTTGCTAAATCAAAATTCCATCATGATTTTCTGGTATTTTCAGAGGTGCTAAATTTGTCCTGTTCACTTACGTGTGTGAAAGTGATGTAAAGCTTATAGTGGTTTTTGGTTTTGTTTTTGTTTTTCAGTACATAGGTGAAGAAATAGTATTATTTAGAGATAATACAGCCTTCAGAAACATCTCAGGCCTGAAAACTTCCAGCAGACTGTGCCAAAGTGTGAAGTAACACATGTGTGTGAGAGCAAAATCTGTGAAGGGCTTAACAAGCACACTTGTGCTTACTTGCTCTCTCCCACCTCCCACCCACCCATCCCTTTTCTCCCTCCACTTCTCTTTCCCCCTCCCCTTACTTACGACCAAAGTGGCATTTCAGTCCATCTCTGGGAGGTGTTCAGGGTGAATGATTTCACCTCATCCACATCAGAGACACTGTCTGGCAGGTTCTGCAAGCGAGGTCTTGGGAAGGTATCCCTTTATTAAGTGGAAATAACCAGTGGCTGTGCTTTTCATGGAGTGACAGAGAGAAGGAGCATCACAGTGATGGGTGCGTGGGGCAAAGAGGCAGCAGAGCCTTTTGCCAGTGTGTGTGAGAGGAGGCATTTCTTTCACTTTTGTCAACCACCTCTAAAATTGCCCCTTGTCTGATGCACTGGGTTAATTTCTTTTTCAAGCATCACTAATGATGGCAAGCTTACTATTTTATGACTCTGGAGTATTGTGTGCTGTTGGACACTGTATTAATATTAAAACTGTGCAATATGAAAATGCTGTTTCCAGCCCTTGAAGGGTAGTATTTAACACACTTACTTCTGCCAAATTCATCTTGTTTGGGTAGAGATGTAATAACACAAGCATTTTATAATTTCATTGAACGTATTTTCGTCAAACACAGGAAGATAATGTAAATAATTGCCATATATAAAGTCTATTTTCTTTTACTAGAATTTTTAGCCTTTGATATGTAACATACAGCGTGTAATATTACAATTTGAGTTTTTCAAACTCTGCATTAAAAGTGGAGGTCATCTAAAATGGTGCCACAAGCATTAAGGCTAAGTGGGTGGAATTAAGCTAATATTTTAGTTTTCTAAGTTATTCTTTCTTTTCTTTTTTTTTACTCAAGCATTGAAATTTCTAACAACTTTTTGAAAATACTGATTGTCACTCCAGGGAAATGTTATATATCTATATGTATATATATGTGTATTTTTAATAATATGTTGTTTGTTGTCTTTTATTTCTATTCAGTTTCCTGCAACATCTGCAAACACAAATCAAAAGGATTGTGGGTATCCATTCAAAATACTTTTTTCTTTTTTTGGAACATTGTGTACTTATGAATAACTTAATAAAACCTTGTTATAGTCTTGTTTACAAGACCAATGTAAAGTTTATCTAGAGGTTTATTTACCTTTCTGTAGAGAATGGATACATTCCATTAATATGTGGGAACATATAATTCGAAAATACAGAATGACACAGCATAGTGCTGATTTCCATCACTGATTGTTGGAGTTATGAGAAACATGATTATTAAAAAACAGTACAAGCTGCCATACAAACTTAACCCATAGCTGGTTTCTCAAATAACACCACTTGTATTATGCAGAACTCTCTGGGAGTGATTTGCTCACTGGCCTTGTGCAGTGGAGTAAAGGGTGATGTCACAGAAACATTTACAGTCTTACAAAACAACACTGGGTAACGAAAAAGGTTAAATAAAATAATCAGAATACTAAAAATAAATTACTGAGATAATGAGTGTGGTTAGAAATTAATAAAATAACTAGTTAAAGAAATGTTTCAGTCATGCTTGTAGGTAACATTTGATGATTGTGAAATAGCAGGGAAATGTTAGCAAAGAGAGAGAAGCTAATTAAGCAATGCCTTGCACAGAGCAGAGCCTTGGTATGTAGGAGAAGGAAGACCTGTATAGAAGCTCCCCCCCGAACTGCAGTGAAATTCCATCCCCAGGCACAAGGAGAAACGTTTCAAATGCATTATGTGCAGACACTGTGAATTAAGGTGTTGATAAATTGAAAATTTTAGGTTAAACCATCCAATACACCATCCAAGCATCAAGTAAAGTATGGATGTAAAATTAGTCTTTCAGACTGTTTCAGTGGGTGTGGAAAGAGCTGTAATGTAAGAAGGTAAATACACTGTAATTTACTTTTTCTGTGGTCAAGTTGATCTGTTTATATTTTTCCCTTTTTGATATTTATTTCTCTTCAGTAGTCCCTTTTTTATATATATGCTTAGGCTTTTAAAAATTAATTGTAAAAGTCTTTCTGGTGCTTTCTCCATCAGTAAAATACAGACTTTATGTAAATTGATAAAAGAATAATCAATCTCAAAATGGTTTAATATTTTGGGGGTTTTTAACGAAAATACTTTCAACATTTTTAGTGTTTAATTGCTATCATTAAACTACTCTCATGATACTTGCTGTGCATCATGACACTCAGTAGCATGTTGACTTCCAGTTTTCCCTAGTGACTTGAGCACTGACATATAAAAGGTGGATACTTTTTAAGGGAACAAAACTAAAGGCAGGATGTGGTTGTCCATCTGAGTGTATTATTTTACCAAAATTATACATTTTTCTTGTAAAGCTAGCAGGCGGATTAGGTTGCTTTCAGATCCTGACATGCTTCAGCACTGTTGTAACTCTGGAGATGCTGCTTGTGTGGGACTCATCGAGCTTTAGCTGTGTGTGACTCTCTGTCTCGTACGTGCTGGTTCTTCAGGCTGGTTGTTCTAGCAGGAGGGGCATTCCCTGGGAGCACAGGCTGCAGACAGGGGAAATTAAGTGCTCCCTGCAATTTGCTGTCTTCCTGCCCAGGCAGCAGCAGGAGTGATGACAGCCAGACCCTACCTGGTGTGATGGGTGGCTGATAGGTGAGATGAATTCCACACTGGCTGGAGAGCGACCTGTGAGTCACTCTCCCCATCTCTTTAAAAGAAGGAGTGTTGTAAGTGTCCAGCACAGACAATTTAAAATTCTCAGTTTCCAGGTTCCAATACTGACCTAAGGAAGCAAATGAGACAAGGCTTGTACGGGAAGTAGTGTCATTTATGAGATCAAACTGATAGAAAAGAAGTAGCTGAGCTCTGTATGGACATCTTTGTTCTCATTTCTTCTATTTGAGTGTTTCTGACTCTTTGACTGAATACATTTGATATTCTAATCCCAACTATATACATTAGAAATACCCTGCTGTAATTCAAAGTGTGTGTAGCATAAGAATAGACCAATACCTCTTTGAATTTCATTGAGATGAGAATCCCTCTGATTTTTATTTCTTGCCAAATTCTTCACATCTGACATTTCTCCCTAAAAGATGGATAAAGTTAAGGTGAACTTTATTAAAAATGAGTTGTTTTCTAAACTGAGTTTCCTCTCTTTTTCTGCTTATTCCTTTCATGTTTGTAAACTAAGCATATATAAACATTACCTTCCTAGTTCTTTGGAGGTTCCAGCTGAACTACTTCTATAAATTCACCATCTCATGACAATTTTTTGGAAGGTTTAATATATTTTTTGGATATTTTGATTTAACAATTTATCCTAGAGGTAAGGAAGAGTGGTTCATAGAGTAGTTTGGGCATCTTGAAGAAGTTCTCAATGAGGTGTGTTTTTTCTATGGGAGGCTGACTTGTTCACTCAGGTCTATCAATGGAGTTGCATTATTCACCTCATTCAGCTCACAGCAACGGTGCTCAAAAGAGCAAGGGAAGAACGATGAGAATCCTCTTTCTGCTCTGTCATTGCTCTTCTGTTGTGTTCTGCCTGTTCTCACGCCTACACTATGTTGCTCATCTCTCTAGTTTCAAAAATTCTGGAGATTTCCAAGTGATCACACCCAGTCTTGTTACGGTTTACCTGACTACCACCTTCAGCAGTGTTCACACTTTCCACCCTGCTGTTCAGCCATCTTCCCCCTGATGATTTTCTTTTATATCCACTGCAGTAATTTTCCTAGTGCTCTCGTACACTAAGAGCAGATTAAGAGATTAGAAACGTTTTTCTCAAATGACTCACTCCATAACTTAACCGAAAATCTTTATTTGTCTTGTTCTGAAGCCAAGAGGGTGATTTTGCCTCTACACAAAGTAGAGTTTGTCCTTCTGGAAGAGTCACGTTCCATTGCTTCCAAGCAGTCAAATTTTCTCATGGTTTTTTAGAGCACTTGGAGAGCTCTTTGCTATTATTCCATTAGGGATAAGAGAATTTCAGTGGAAACGTGATCTCCAGTTTCTTGTATTGTTCTGAGTTTTGTGGACATATACAATTCTACATACCTCCAGCAGGTTGATTATGAAAGAAGTCAATGAATCTCCTTTGCAACCAAAAGCCAGTTTTCTGTTTTTTCTCTTAAAAGATGCTCTCCCTTCTTGCTTACATCCTGCTCAGAGCCAGTTTTGTAAATCCTACATGAGAAAGATTTTTCCATCATTTAGTCTGACTTTACTTTGTAATGGTCTTAATATTTTTTATGTATTTTTCTCTGCATCCTACATCTTATTCTTTACAACTTTTACTATTCCTCTGGCTTTGGGAGGAATGTTTTCAACATCTCAGATTTTTCTGGGCTGAGTGATCATCCCTTTTTTTGGCCCACCTTTGCTTGCTAATTTCTCCTCTTTGTTTCCCAGCTGAGCAGAATTAACTGTTTTTCTGTGATTCCTTGACTGAACTTCACTTGTAATGTAATCTATATCTTCAGCTGTCTTATCAGATGGCAAACTGTATTAAAAAAGAGGAAATTTTCCTGTTTTGGATTCATAAGTATTATAGTTTCTACAGATATATAATATTGCTGTGTAAGGGAAGGTTGACGTAACACTTTTGTAAGGAGTTAAGTTATTGGTAAGAATGTAATAACTTGGTTTAATTCAGACTTTTAGAAAAATTTGTTCACTTGAGAAAATTGCTTGGGGTATTTTATCTCAGCCTCTACACACATTTTATATAGCATTTTAGTGCTCCTGGGAGGGCTGAGCACTGAAGACAGCAAGGTACTAAACCAGCTGTATTTCTATAAACCAAAACAAATTACATTTAAAATGCCCAGAGAAATAATTTGCTGTATAATTTCCTTGTGCATATCTATCATCTCTTTGGAATCTCTAAGAGAGGAGTTATCCTGCTCTTTTCCTTGACACATGTATGAATTGAAATCTAAGAGAACCTGGGCCAAGAGGGGAATCAAATAAGAAATAAATCCTCCTTCTGTGGTCCATATAGAAAAATAGGAATAAATAAAAGTATAAGATAAAAAGAGATGGGGTGTTCTATGTAGACTCAATTAAATACACACAGAAAAAACCTTTGTTCTCTATGGAAGCTGTGTGCCTTCAGAAAGTAAAAAGGGCAGTTAAAGAAAGAATGCGTCTTGTTCAATTTCAAATATTACACCTTTGAATCACTGGAGGATAATGTAAAAATACATCTATTTTTTCAAAACAGAGAATGCTGTTTGCAAGAGATATCAATGGACACCATTCTTTTTCTCTGAGTAATGGAAAAAAAGGTATGTTATCATGTGTTTCTTATTGTGTAATTTCAATGTCTTTTTCTCCTCCTAGAATAACTTTGACTTCTTAGCCCTGGCTTTTAACATGTGGATTTATTTCAAATTCTTTCATGATAATGCATTTCTTTGACATGTTTGCCTTTGTTCTGTATCTGAGTACCAGCAAGGCCTGTTATCAAGAAGGAAAAGACAGAAAAGTATTCTTTTTGCAGCCCCTCTGAACAATTTTTACAACTTTATCTATGCAGTCTTTGTAAATGGAAATGCTACCTCAAAGACTAAATCTAATGTGGATATATAGGCTTTCAAGTGCTATGGAGAGCATCTGTCTGAAAATTTGTTCTCATTTATGTAGGTTTGGAAAGCATTTTCTGAGTTGTTTCCTGTATGCAGAAATGTTCAAAATATCTTATCCTCGATATTGTTATTTAGTATCAAATTTATTGTTATTTACTATCCTCATACCAAATAAAACCAGGATGTATTTTTGGTAACTGAGGAACAGCAGGTCCTGAAGGGTTTAAAACAGATGACATATGATACCAAGAATAGCCCAGTGCAACTTAGCCAACCTGAGAAACTATTCAAAGAGCAAACCAAAATGGAGGGCAGTTCTATACTCCATTCTTTCACTAACATTTATTTTGCCATTTTTGCTTTGTTTTGCTTCAAGCTTTTAATTAAGATTTCCTTGGCTTTGCTGACCCATTTCTATATTGTTAAAGGCAACAGAAAAGAAGCTGCCAGGATAGCAGAAGAGATCTATGGAATAGTCCCAGGTAAAGTAAAAATATGGATTCTCTAACATTTAAATGTTTATTTGCCACATTTTTGTAACTTGAGGATTTAAATCAGTGAGTTGCCATGAAATAGGGGATTTTTTGCTAAATGCATGGGTAAATGTTTTTAACCTGAAGTGCCTCCCATTTCTGGAGTCTTTGCAGTGTCAGTATGTGTTGGCATGATTTAGGTGTGCAAAATATGAGACTCCAACAATTACCCAGCTAGAATGAGGACAACATTTGCTCAAGGCACTCTAGTAAACAAAAATATTGTTCTCAGATGCAAGGTATTCTTTATCAGTGGTTACAGATGGTTTTACTAAACACCCAGTTCCTGCCAGAGAATATTTAGGGAAAAGTTTTAGCACATTGATTTTCTGAAAGGAGATGCTAGGAGGATACAACTAATGACTTTATGAATCCAAGCCAAGAATCCCTGTTTTTTTAAATCAGATGATAAAAATGAATGCAGCTAAAATTGTTCTGAAAAATACACAGCACAAGAATACATTTTATTTCATAGGTTACTTAGTAGGTTGTGGTTTTGTTTTTTTTCAAGTGATTGTAGTCCTTCACATCACTGCCATAAGAATGAATAGGCATGTGTTTACATGCCTGTTAATTCCCCTAATTAAAGTGACACAGTATTTTAAATTTACTGCTAACAAGGGCTTATTTTCCTAGCTGAAGATTCTTATCAGCATTGTGACATCACACATTTTTATGTGACTCATTTGTTGGGCACTTGCTTCATGATGGATTGTGCCATCATGAAGAGGCACATGAACAGCAGCAGAACACAGATGGTGTGGGATGGCCACCTGAAGCAGGGAGATTAGGATCTGGCCAAGAGAAATACTGCAGCCAAGTATTTTTGACAAAGCCTTTATGACGCCTGTATATATACAGGCATGTCTTGGTTATTAATTCATTTTTTATTCTCTCTAATGTAATTCCAATTATTTATTACTGCCATTTTTTTCCAAGCACCTTTATGCAATCATAGCCTGATGTGGTGAACAGCAGCTTTTCCTTCATTTAGGTTCAAATTGAGGTGCCTTGAAATTCAGCAGGCCATAACATATTTTTATCTGCAAGTTGCCATTTGCAGAAAGCCATTAAGGATAATCTTACAAAATGTACGATCATGTGATGTTGTTGCTGGAGCACTATATATCATATTACAGTCAGAGCTTCACAACCTTTTCTCTTTGAAGTGAAGTAGCACAGCAGCAGCAGGGCTGCTTAATTTATCCATGGGCATTTAAAAAGAGCACCTTCAGTCATGTCCCTCCCAGCTGAGACGGGGAGATGTGCCCCGTATGGGAACTATATTTGCCACATGTTTCAGGGAGGTAGGTTGTGTGGCTGGTGTGGAAGTGTGCAGCAGTGTGTGTTGTCCTGAGGCTGTGTGTGCACACACATGCATTGGAAGTGCCCTGGAAATGCATGTGAGAACATGCTCTTGCATAGGGTATACTCTGCTTAAAAGGTTAAATAAGGCCTGGTAGGTCTGTTGTCTGAGTAACTCCTGAATCTTCCCTGCTGTGTAAGGGCTCTGAACTTTGTCACTTGCAATGTCTTCTGACCTTCTGAATTGAGCTTGCCTGTTTCAGCCACCAGCATGATGAGAGGTGTTGGGCTACTTTGGAGGTTTTCAGGAAGATGTTTCTTGGTTCCTGTTTCCATTATTTTGACCGATGTGTCAATGATTTCATCATTTTGAATGACTGTGTCATTCAGAGCCTCGCCATATATTGTGCCAGCTGGTCTTTCCATGCCAGTTTCTTGCCTTAGGAGCCCAGGAAGTGCTCCTTAAAGAAATGGAAACAAAAGTAATAACTATAGTTAAAACTGTAACTCCAATAGCTGAAGTGCATCCTTGTCCTTGGGTAAGTAAAGGAGACTCCTTTGGCCAAGGGTGAAACTTCTCCTGAGTCCTTGGTGTCAAGTCCCCATGGATGTGTCTGTGCCTCTCATTGATTTCTCCCTGCCTTGGGTAACATTTGAAATGGAGATAAATCACCCTTTCCATTCTCTCTGGTGTGTGGCATAGCTGAAAAAATTAAACAGGACAAGGGTTTCAAATACAGTGCCCATGGGGTTGCTGTACAACAGAGCATGAATGCAAACACTGGTATTGCTTCTGTCCTGTGGCACTGGAAATGCAGCTAGCCTTTGGAGAAATACTTACTATGCACATTGTGTCACAGTATGGTTATAAATTTTAATATAGGACAAGTAAATTTTCTCTCTACTCGAGTGGCAGGGATTTAACCTGAGCTGAATGTCTATGCCTATAGATAGTAGCTAGGCTAAAGAATTATTTTTCTTGGCACACAAATAGATTAAGATAAGAAAAAGGGCAAGCAAGCCTATGTGAAAGAGTATGAACAGTTCAACATCTCAAAATTATTAAAGAAGAAAAGTAAAGCCTTCAGGCAGAATTTGTTTTTCCATGTATTTTCCAAAATCTTTCAGTGAAGAGGATGATTAAACCTGTTCTGTGGTAGTCTAAGAGGGAGGATGTTATTTATGAAATTATCAGTTCAGGAAATGAAACTGCCAAGTACATGCCAGAATTCATTTGATGGACAAGTCATCCCTGCTATGAGGCTCTTAACAAAGTGTCAGAGAAGCTGGGATGCAATTTGTGACAACAGCTCCCTAGGAAAGGTGGAGGCCGATATGGTTTTGAGTAGAAGAATTGCAGGGTTCTGAAGGCTCCATATGAGACCCATCAGCAGTAAACTCATGATCTTTGATGAAACATGTTTTCGGCTGTTCTTTTAAAAGTTCTGCCAAGAAGCTTTTGTTTAGGTCCCTTAGTGAGCAGCCAGCTTTCTCAGGATTGCTGACTCCTCAGCTGCTCTGCTGAAATCAATTCATCAAACAGTTTCACCGCTGAGCCCACATTGCTTTCAGTCCCCATCTGCATTTACACGTGGCTGTGTTTCCCCTGTCCTCCCAAGGTCTGCTTTTGCTGCATACCTGAATTAGCTTCCATGCATTTGCTGTTTCAGGCAGCTGGGCAGACCGATCCCCTCTTCATGATGCTGCCTTCCAGGGACGCCTTCTCTCTCTGAAAACCTTGATTGCACAGGTAAAAGCCCACAAGTGAAGAAAAGGTTAGGAAGCTGGGTGGTTTCACATGAATTGCATTTATGGGCTGGTGAGCTGGTAATAGACTGCAACAGGGCATAAGAAGTATGGCTGTATGAATAATATGTCAGCACAAACACCTCTGAGCATGTATTAGTTTGCTCAGTTAAGAAGCTGGAGTCAAGCCTGGGACAAAGACTATCACAGCTTGCAGCTTGCTATATAATAAACAGTGATCCTTGTGCTCTTTCTCAATGACGAATCATGCAACTAGGCTTGAGAATAGAGGCAGTAAATATATTTATGAAGTCTATTAAAAATAAGCAAACAGTAAAAAGCTGTAAAAGTGCATCTTGCTTTTTAGAAAGTCAGCCCGAAACCCTCTGCTCCAAAAGGAACTGAGAGTTGAGACAAAAGAGAGGAGAGAATATGTGAGAAAGGACTGCTTATGAAAAGGGATAGGTTACAGTTCTTTGTGCTCTGCCAACCATCTTCCTTACCACCTTTGCTTAAATTCAGTGTCCTCATGTGGCATGAATAGGCAACTGTCCCCCTCGCCCTCTTGTCCCCATGGCAACTGCAGGGAAATCAATTCCCTGAGTGTAAAGCTTTTGACTTGGCTATCAGACTTTTTATAGTCAAGGTAAATAATTTTTACCAGAGAGGTCACAGCTCGAATGGACAACATCCTCAAGGAGTGGAGCTGCCAATGTGAAAGCCTCCACTCCAAAGATCTCTTGAGGCATAGCTGTAGCTAAAAGAATATGCTGTTTACAGACAGTATTTGCCCTCCCATTTACTGATCCCTCTTTCCTTCACCTGCTGACATAAAACTATTTTTTTGGAAAAGGATGTGATGGAGGTTAGAGATAAAAAGAAAGAGGCTTTATTAATTCATTTATTCATGCCCTGGTTATGCACTGTTCATGATGGTACACTGAAGATGCACCCAGTAGTGTGGTTATATAATTTAGTTAATCCACCCTTTCTCCTTCTCCTGGAGACATTTAATTTTGGGAGTAAAGGATGAAGGTCCTTGCTGATGGAGAGAGATCAAGGCAGCAATGTCTGCAGAGTCCAGATTGGAGCTGAGTCACCACAGGCTGATAAATGTAGGGATGAAGCTGTTCATGGAGCTGCATAATCATTGCTCATTGCTTCCAATATAGTTACACTACTAGCCTGAAGTTAAGTATAGGACTGTACTTGAGTATCTGTGGGACACTCAGAAGTCTCTACTGCAGCATCATAGCTTTCAAGAAAGCCAGTGAGGCTCTGGCTCAACAGGGAATGCCTGGACATAGGGATGTGATGGAGTGCTGGAGGTTCAAAACAGCTCAAGAAATCACCAATGTCTGTTTCAACACCTGAAAAAAGAGTTTGCTTTTTCATGTACATTGAAAACAAGGTTTAACATGAGTGATGTTTGGCAAACAGCCATTGTAAGATCTAAAACTTATTCTCCATTTTGTAATGGAAGGAATTGCTCTTTTTCCCAAGATACAAGTGCTTATTCTTTCCCTTGAAATGACTGAGTTTAATTTGTTAAATATATATATATATATATGTATGTATCTATGAGTAATGATTGAGAATAGGTCTCCTTTTTAGGAGTCACTAGAAGACATTTATCTTGAAGGAATATGCTGATCACTAAGTATGAAACAACCATACAATTAGAAAATGGAATAATCTCTATTTTTTCAAGGTTTTATCTATTCCCCTAGCACCACTGTAATGCATGAGAAATTTTAACAACTTTTACATTAATAATATTTTTGCATGACTAAAAAAGATTGTTTTTCTATCATAATTCCTGGCCTGAAGCGATTACAGTGGTTGCTTTAATACAGGGTCAGGACTGCTGACTTTTTTGCTGTGTGAGGTTGTTCACAGGTGCTGCTTTCTGCCCATTGCATTGGGTACTGTGTACCAAAAAGTGCACTGCTGCCATCTCGTGAGCTGCCCTGTCTATAGCATGTCAGGCAGACACCACCTGTGCTTCAAAATATGACATCAAGTGCAAAATGGAGCTGCTTCCAGGCCTGTTCTCACACGTGGTTGTAAAAGCTTAATTACCAGGAGATTTAGTTGCATTCAAAGGAAAATGCATATAACAACTGCTTTCTCCTTTGTGAATATGTCTGGTTTGTCTTTGTGCAGGAATAGATATGGCAACTGTCAATTAGGGAAATACCTGTAATAAGGCTTTTGTAAATCACTGATCTTTCTTCCTATGTGAAACATTTCCTGGATGGTCAGATAAGAGGAACTGATTTGTGGGTGGGATTTGACTCATCTCTCTTATAGGTTAACCAAGTAGTTACTACCTCTGAGTGAAACACACTTGGGTACCCCATGTAGTCAATGAAAGGACTTTTAGGACACCATTCATCTGCCCTACTAGAAACAGCTGCTTTAGCACAGGATGAATCATATCCTAGGGCAGCCTGTTTCACCCCACTGAAGGAGCTACTAGTTCCAGCTGAGCTGCAGATACCTGTGTCAGAAGCATCCTCATTCAGGGAGGTAAATTCCTCCAGCTGTAGGTCCCAGTGCAGGACTTAGTAGGAAAGGGAATGCCACCCTTATAAGCTGAGGAAACGTCATGTCTTTCCTGCAATTGACAGTGCATTGTAAAGAACTAGAAACAGAAGGCACAGCTTGTAATTGCTCCCTCTTTAGCCCCATCACCAGCTGTGGTTTGTGGGGACAAGAACTGAACCACTGACAGCACCAATCCAACCTGAGCACTTTCCCTGGACACGCACCCACTGACATGATTCTCCTACCATGGGCACCCACACCAGCCCTGGAGGAGCTGTGCTTGGGGCAGGGCTCTCCCCTCACACCCCTGGCCTGGCATTGCAGGGTTTCAACGTGAACCTGGTGACAACAGACCGCGTGTCAGCTCTCCACGAGGCCTGCCTGGGGGGACACGTTGCCTGTGCCAAGGTGCTGCTGGAAAATGGTGCCCAGGTAAGTCCTGGGGACGCCAGTGGGGACATGAGCACCTGGAGAATGGATGCTTCCTGTACCCGTGGGGATGTTGGATGGGCTGTCCGTGTGGCAGGGCCAAGATGCTGATGGATGTCTCAGACAGAAATGTGGAAAAATATAACAGTGTGCTCCCCTTGTATCATCCCATTATTCTCTTTTGTTTCCCTTTGTGCGTGAAACATAGTCACGGTTGATGGAAAAGGAATGAAAGATGCTAAGTGAAATAACCTTGAAGAAAGTAACTTACGCCTTTACCCTCCCCCTCCCCCCTCAGCAATGATCACTGGAATTACATCTGGTTTTCTATGGGATGGTTTGGGAGTCTCATGTAAGTAAAAATGGATGGGCTTGAAGCAAATAAACATTTTATCCACTAATAAAATAACAAGTCCCGCACCTGGACCTAAGTGAGAATACACGTTCACAATGGAGATTAAAGGAATGGATGAAATATATAAAAATATTTTTATGTCAGCTGGGTTTTCAAGTACAATTTATATGGCAAGAAACCAAGCAGCACCAAAACAGTCAACAGACCTCCAGTGCCTCCAGCAGCTCCAGCCACACCTGCCTGATGAGACTGGGAGGAGGGCAGTGAAAATTGTACAAATTGCCGTGTGCTTGCATAATCCATTGCTCTTCTCCAGCGTGCCACAGAGTTAGAGACATGCAGCACTAGATGTTTGCTGCATAAATTGCCCCTTAGGGCTTGCTGCATAGTTTAACATAGCATAAATAGGGATATGATGTGATTCTCGGGGTGTCCTGTGCAGGGTCAGGAGTTGGTCTCCATGATCCCAATGGGTCCCATCCAACTCAGCATATTCTGTGATTCTATGATTGTGTGATCCACAGCTCTGCTGTCCCAATGGAGAATGGCAACTACAGTGGTTCTTGCCAGGTCTCTACATCAGAATTCAGGAAAAAAAAAATTTCTGTCTTGCATAAACACACATGCATATCAACTCCTTCAAGCTCCTTTTCTGTTTGGAATTATCTTTCTGGCTTTTGCTGAAATGTGTTTTCAGGTGAAACAATAAAACAGAAAGTAAATGTTTTCATTTAAAAAGCAAAGCCATTTTTGTTTAACAGTGTTCTGCATTGAGCCTGGTGCAAACTAAACAATCATGAAGATACTCAACTTCTTCACATTAAAAAAAAGAAAGAACATTCACAGCAGGCAGAGTCTGCCTTATGGCACTAACTATCTGGAAAAGAGGGCAGACATCAAAGGAGAGCGTTATATATGTGATGTCAGGACATATAACTCAGAAAGTTGTAAATAAAGTAATTCCTGAAATTATACAAGACAAGAGTCTCACTCAGGTGCACTCCTGGTGTGCACAGGAGGCATGTTGCAGGGGCGTTCCTCTTAAATCGGATTATCTTGAGTGTGTCTTGCCCTTGCAGGTCAATGCAGCCACCATCGATGGGATCACTCCTCTGTTCAACGCCTGCTGCAGTGGCAGTGCAGCCTGTGTCAGCATGCTGCTGGAATTTGGGGCCAAGGCGCAGCTGGGGAACCACCTGCCCTCGCCCATCCACGAAGCAGTCAAGAGAGGTAACGTTCAGGGTGTGGGCGAAGCCAACAATGACTACGTGACAAATGTGCCTTTTGTACTTGACAAAGCATTTAAAAAAAAAAAAATTCTGTCAGTACAGATAAATAGGCTTGGCTTTTTCACAGCTCTTGTGCCTCTCAGGTGTATCTGGGTGTGTTCTGCTCTGCAGCGATTCAGTGACAGCTCTCGCTCCGCAGGTCACAGGGAGTGCATGGAGACCCTTGTGGCCCACGAGGTGGACATTGACCAAGAAGACCAGCAGCATGGCACCCCTCTCTACGTGGCTTGCACGTACCAGAGGACAGACTGCGTCAGGAAGCTTTTGGAGCTAGGTACACCTGGAAAAGGGGCCAGAGGAGAGCTGTGGTGGTGTGAGCCAATGCCACAGCTCTCTCTGAGCTGCCTCTCCACTTAAAATATTGTGGGTTATTTCCATAAGAGTTGTTTGAGCAGTGAGTCTGTGAGACTCATTTGAGGCCATTAAAAGTTTCCCTGTATTGATGAAGAAATCATGATATCCTAAATAAAATGCTCTCTTTATTACAGACACCTCCCTGAGGCTATCTAAATATGAAAATAGAATTCTTTTCATTTTCTAGCATGATAACAGGAAGCACAGAAAATGCTAGCTAATATTACTGACCAAAATCAACTCTTGCTTAACATAGCAGTTTATCAGAACCATTAACTTCACCTGCTTCTCAGTGGATGATGAGGGCAGCAGTAAAGCTGCTTGGAAGAATAATCACTGCAGGTCCAGACACAGGCTATGAACTAGCATAAATTTTTGCTGTCAGTGTGCATTAGCTGACTTACACCTGCTCAAAGTGTGGCCTTGCTGCACCCAGCCAGCCTGGGGCAAGCATTTTTCTTGCTATGCTTCCAGAGTTGCTACAATGAGATACCTAAAGGTTTGTTGGGCTTTTTTTTTTATCCTCCCTGGCAATTAAATTAACATAATCCGTGTTAGATTTTATGCTATTAACAATTTTAAAGAGTGTATGGTAGGCTTTGAACATGCATTGGGGTTGAAGGTCGAGCTGCTTAATTCTGAGCATTGCAGACAGGGTTTGGTGGCCCAGGGGACTCTTACAGAGCAGGTATTTGACCTGATGGGCTTTGCACAGCTGCAGTTGAGAGATGGGGGAGTCCTGTGTGCCATCCATCCCCTTCATTTATTGAGGCTGTGGTGGAAACCAGCCTGTGTGATGCAGGTTTGGACAGTTCCAGCTGCCTTTCAGATCTAACCATGTGCTCTTGTTCACCCAAGGAGCCAATGTGAACATGGGGAAGCAATTAGACACCCCCCTGCATGCAGCAGCCAGGAAATCCAGTGTGGAGATTGTTGTCTTGCTGACAGACTATGGTGCTAACCCGAAATGCAGAAATGCTGACCTCAAATGTGCCCTGGATCTTGCCACGCCCCACAGCAAAGTGGAGCAGGCGCTTCTGCTTCGGGAAGGTAATGGTTTCCCTTCTTCTCATTTTTTAAGCAAAGCAGTATTTATATCCTTTATCTAAGTAGATTTTCTTAGCTGCTTTTATAAGTAATGCTCTATATAAGTTCTCTTACCTTCTCTGCTGCCTTCAAACCTGCAACCCATGACACAGAAATCTGTTTTGTTGCTAGATCTACCACCTGGTGCTATGATTTAGGTGGTAAATCAGTCAGTTATTCTGTGCTTGCTTTTCCTGTCTGCTGAAGGAAAATTATACCTGTTTACCTAGTGGGACTCTTAGGGTTAAAAACTGCCCTATTAATAGATAATATTGTAGTACCGCCATCCAGTGTTCAGCCTTGCACCATGGCTCAATGAGTCAGTGTGTCTTTGGTTGCCAGGAGAAAGCAGAGCTCTTTGCCAGGTGGCTCTTCAGCTTCACAGCTCTTCCATGTGGTTTATGGGGCTGCAATCCCAGCACAGACCAGCACTTTGCTGTTTACCTCCAGGCTTCCTGAAATTAATTATCTTTCCAGTTTACTGGAAGAAACCTCTGAGCAGAAGTGAATCGGGATCCTCTTGTGCCATTTTCACCTGCACAACATTTGGCCAGAACTTGATGCATCCAACAGCAATATCCCTGTGCTATGGGGTTGGGGAATTAGTTCCCCCCTCCCCTAATCTCCGTGTTTCCCCACTCACTCACTGGTACCCTGTTAGTCGCTCTGTGCCCCACTGAGGCTTTGCCAAGGTGGAGGATGAATGTTGCTCCACCCATGCAATGCATTCTCCCACCTTCCTGAGCCTGCTCACAACCCACCAAGGACCAAAGCATGATGTGCACTAAGAGCCCACTTCCAAGCAGCTCTTGCATAGCAAATTAATGAATGTCAGTGTTGCACACAAGTTTTGTGCTGACCCTCTAAACACCTGGGCTTTATGGAGAAAATGAAACATTGGCTTGATATCCCTCTGTCCTGTTCCCTTTCTCCATGACTTTTCATGCAAAGCTTTTATTTGTCATGTCTAAAACCTTCTGGGAGGACTTTTGTTTGAATGCTTCTCACCTTGTGGGACTGCTGTCCCCATATGTGAGTTGCTCAGGGCTCAGTGGCAGACTGTGAACAAAAGCAGTGCTGCTTTGCTAGAAGTGTCCAACTACTATTGCCCTGTGTGGATCAGTTTATGTAGATAAAAATAATATCCTACTATTAATAATTTTCTCTTCCTGACCTTTTTGATTGCCACTCTCAGCTTGTGACTCTCTTCTCCCATGCAGTCAGAGAGGCTCGAGGCATTTCAGTTCCTGCTGACTCTTTGTTTTTCAGGCATGAAGTTTCCTCAGTTTCCTCACCTTCAGTCCCACTTTCACATATTTTGCTATGCTTAACATGCAACTACTCTTTTCCCCTACTCCTGTATTTTCTGGGGTCCTTCCATTTGATATAATTACCCCAGGCTAAAGAGTTTTTCTACCCCCAACTTCTCCACTGTGGTTGCTTAGATTGGTCCCTTTAATTGCTCCTCTCACTAGCTGTTAATTGATGTGAAATATAAAATGTATCTGTTTGCCTAAGTGCTCTAGGAGATGGTAGTTTCTGTCTTTACTTCCAGTGACAGTTGTACAAATGCTCTTTTTAATATATTGCATATTTTTTCCATTAATTTCTTCGCATAGGGGATCTTATCAGCCGGTTTAAGCTCCTAAATTTTCCTGTAGCAAAAGCACAGGTTATGAAGCTTACCCATAAGATATAAGGAAAGGCCTTTAAGCTCACATCTCTACCCATTACTTGTCAAACTCAGCTGTGATTGCTACTGTTCGGACAGAAACTGGAGTGGAAGAGCAAGAGAGGGTTCAAAAACTGAGCACCTCTGGGCAGGTGTAAAGGTTCCACCTGGAGCAGCTCTGGCAAGAGGAAGGCGAAGGGGAGGCAGGGACACATTCACTAGCAAGGTGCATTTGCATGTGCAAGCTTGCAGTTCCAGAACCAATGGAGGCTCATATCCAGAGGGTTTGTGCCTGGCATGCTCCTCACCTGACCCGTAGTGGGGACAGCTCTGGGGAAAACACCAGGGCAGCACCACTGTGGGCAGTACTGTGCCAGCCACTGCCCAGCTTGAGCCCTCTGACAGCTTTCCTACCACTCCACTCCCTGATATCTAACAAGAGTTTTCACATGCAGCAAGGGAAGAATTAAAAGACTTGGGTTTTTGTCCTTGTTTTTTTTTTTTTTTTTTTTTATTTTTAACCCTCAATATCTTTTTGAACAAAACTTAAAAAAACTTTCTATCTTTGAGGCCTTTCTTCAAAAGTTTACCCTTTAGTCAGACTTGGTTAAAATTGGATGACACAGTAAGAAAATGGTTTGAGGAGCACTGGTGGACTGACTGACAAACATAAATATTCTGAGACTGTGGTCATGTAAAAAGGTTAAGTTGCAGTTACTACTTGTGCAGGTACCTGCTGAGACACCAGTGGCTGGAAAAAGCACATTCTGTATACATGAACAATTAACTGTACTTATCTTTTGTCCTCACAAAACTGCTGGGCAAGTGAGCAACTCTCTGAGCAAGAGCTATGCATCCCAGAGCTCTCTCCCCAGTGCAGGAACTTTATGGTTTTTTAAGCATTTGCTCAAGAAAAGATGCCAAACAGCCTAGCCTTGCATACAGAAAAAGGTGTTTAGTGCTCACAGTTTTCAAATTGCCGAACCAACTTTGACAACACAAATTAAATATGAACAATAATGTATCTAACTCTCCCTGACTTGAGAAAGTCGTTACGTAGTGCTGGATCTGAGTTGTGAATCCTGCTGGTGTTTGTTGCTTTGGCTGATACCAGTGGTGGGGTTGAGGGTGCTTATTCTTGCCTTTTATCTTTGCCCCCCAGGTCCTGCCAGCCTTGCCCAGCTGTGCCGATTGTGTGTCAGAAAGCATCTGGGCCGGTCCTGCCTATACACAGTCCACAAGCTGCACCTGCCTGAGCCACTCGAGAACTTCCTCCTTTATCGATAAGTCTGTGACTGTCTTTAGACTGGAAAAGAAAGAGGAACAAATGGTTGTTTACTCCAAGATTATTATATAAAAAAAGAAAAAAAATCAAAGGCATCATTTACTCTTCTGCAGCTACCAAACATTAGCTGCTATGTGAGAGTGAAAATTGAAAACACCTTTTCACAGGCAGTGGACAGTATTATGGATACAGTTCCCTCAAAATCTATTGCCACATCAGCTTACACCAGCCTGAGAAGTTCTAGTATGTAAACATCTCACTTGACACGTTTGTAGATGCATATGCACATGTCCACTCACCCACACACACACACACAGATTTCCCCTGCATTTAGGGCTATATTTATTTGTGCAGTATCTGTGCAGCTTCTTCCCTTTGTCTATCCAATCTCAATGTCAAAATCAAGGCAGTGGATGTTACTCTTCCATTAGTATGTGAAAATGAAAGCTTTCAGTGATGAACATCAGATATACACAATATACTGCACATCTTTTGCCAGCTTTGATTTTGCATCCTTTCATCTCCTTCCTATTGTCTACTGGAGCCTTATCAATTTTGAGCAGGCTCTGGCTGTCCAGCCACTGTACCTCCCTGAGTCCTGAGCACAGCTATCCCCAGTGCTGACACATCTTGTCCTTGCAAGTACAAGTGACATTATGAAAGCAAGTGCAGGAGCTTGGAGTAAACCCACAAAAAAGTATGAAAGCCTTAAAAAACCCTTTCATCTCTTCTAAAACAAAATCCCTCCAAAGGTGTATCACCTGAGATCTGTCTGTGTTTATTATATGAACAATTTTTTTTTGCTTAATTCCAGTACAGAACTGCAAATGTTTTCATAGGAGGCATAGAATGTCCATCCTTTGCAAGGTTTAAAGAAAAGCAAAGGGAAGAGTGCTTTTTTTTTTTTTTGGCTTTGCATGCTTTGACATTTCTCAAGGTAAGTCCTTGGGCTGTGGATCTGGAAAGAAGCAGGACCACTAAAGATGATTGTGCCTCACCCAAATGTTCTCCTTGTTAGATTTTCCTCACCAGGAGAGGTTTGCAGGCTTGTCTGCTCCCTCACCCCTTATTCTAGAGGCTTTCATTACCTTCCTAGGAGGAAGGATTTTTAGAGTGTTATAACCTTGTCCATTGCGGTATTAGTTTAAATAATGCAAGGATTAGTAGCTTGGAAACAGCAGGGCTGAAAGCATGCACCTCTGAGTTGAGAAATGAGTTGCAGTGCCTGTTTGACTTTGTAAAGGTTTGTTTATTTTTCCTGGGGAGGTTCTTCCAGGGGACGAAAAATTTCTCCAGAGCCAAGTTTTGGTAAACTTCCGCCATGAGACAGGCAATGGCGTTCCACTAGTTGTAGTAAAATGGGAAGCAGAATTAAAAGGAGCCTGTCTCCATCTTGCTCAATGTCGCAGGTCCAAGAGGCTGCTGACACATTTTCAGCCTGTGAAATGTAGTGGTTTCTTTATGAGTTAGGCATACTGGTATCAATTTTCACTGCCCATATATCTTAAGTCAGAGGGGATTGGCCTGCTGGAGCCTGGGTACAGGACTGGCTTCCAGCAGCATTTGAGCTCCTGTCCCTGCTCCAGCAGCAGCAATCTCTGGTTCAATGCTAATCCCTTAATGTCAGCAGTACAGCTTCTCTGAGACAAAGGTCTAATGTTTCCCGTACTTCTTTATGATTAATTCAGCACAAGTAAGATAAATTGAGCTCTCAGCAGCTCATGAGACTGGACCTTCAACATTACAGTCAAAAATGGATGCAGTTTTCAGCCTGTGTTTGCACATATTGAATGTTATCTGATGGCAAGAGCTATTGCCCATAAAGTTGTCATTGACATCAACGACCTTGTATGGTATAATACATCATGAATCTCAGAGATTTGAACACTAAATTCTCAAGAGCCTTTGAAAATCAAATACTATCGAGAAAGAAATGTCTATATTAATCTGACATCAGCAGATCTCTCTCAGTTCTATCTTTACTGCAAACTCACCTCTTCTGCTTATAAGGTGGCAGTGAGAATACCATCTGCTCTCCAAACAGTCTCAGCTGTGTGAGTTGTCAGACTTGCACTGCAATCAAGGGACTAAAGCAATTTATGGGATCTATTTCAGAATGTGTGATGCTGAATTGATTTCCTGCTGCAATCATCAATGAAAGCAGTATTTCACTTGCATAGGATTTTAAATTGAAAAAATGTATCTCCATTAAGAAAATGCAAAGTCCATTCAGCCTCTCAGAAAGGTTTATCTTAAGAGGAAGGAGAAGCTGCACTATATTCCTGATATTAGCTTCCCATCCAAAAATCACCTTACCTGTCCTTCTTCCTGGAGATATCATTCTTCCTGAAATTCTGTATATGAGAGAGTCTGACAGGAATACAGCTTAATAAACCAGAAGACAAGTTCAGAATTCCTGAGATTAAAAAATTTCATTAGAAACTTTACCTAGACTTTCTTACTCTTATCTCAAAATATTAGGTTACCCATTTAATTCTCATTGACTGTGCTTTGTGTTATAACAATGCATGGAAATACTGCGGAAATAGCTGGAGGAGGTACTTAATTGTTTTTCAAAAATGCCATCTCATGAGAGCATAGGGAAAGACTGGGACAATTTTCCATAAGACTATTGAGTCTTGGTGATTTTTCAGAATGAGTTTGGAAAACATCTGTCAGTTGCTTTTCTGCAGGTAGGAGAAGGGCTAACTTACCTCACAAGGTGTCGTTTTTTCAAAACAAGTGGTGTCTTCTCTGTCATTCTATGATCACTGACTGAAACCAGTTATTTGGGTGAGGTATGGTTTTCCTGGGGATGCAGACATTTTTATGTGCTGCAATGTCTGCTGCTATAAAATGATCTCTCAGTCTCTTGCCCAAAACCTGGCTGCACAGATTTCCCTGTAGTTTGAGATTAATTTTTCCCAGAGTTTTCTCTGCAAGCATTCTGGCCAATAGGCCACATCCTTGGGGGCATACAACAGTGAATATAAATAGGCTGACACATTTTGGGGGGGTTTAATAAACAATTATTTCTTAAGGTAGCTAGGAAAAGAAGTTTCATGCTGATTTGGCCTCCCAAAGATCTCTGTTTTGATCTCCTGACCAGCCTGTTGGGTTCAAGGTGACCTCTGTCTCCTACAGTGCAACTCTGCTATTGGCATTTAACAATCCTCCATCCTCTCTAGGACTCAACATTTCACAGCAGATCTCCCAGTCCCTGAACTTCTGTCTGTCCAGTTGAATCTGTCATTCAGAGTGTGAAATTAAAAAGTGTAGGGAAATGCTAGAGTGCTGAAACTTGTTGTTATACTGTAGGAGCTGAAATTCCCCTCATCTGCGTTGAGGTGCCAGCACCCCACCTTCCCAGGCAGCTGTGGGCTGTGAGGGAGGCTGTCTGTCCAGCCACCTGTGTGCTCTTTCCTCTTATGGTGGGACTTGCCCGTGCCACCTTGGATAGTGGGACAGGAGGATCATTTCCTCCTGACTCTGTCTTCCTCCAGGCAACTTGAGCCTGGCCAACATCTTCCTCAAAGCATTTAGATTTCTTCTCTCCACGCACGCTGGAGTTAAATGCTGTGCTGGCCCTGTGCAAACCCCGGCAGTGTCTGCACAGGGTCAGTGTCCCCTCAGTGCCACCCTCTGCCCTCCACCTGCTGCCTGCTCTGCAGAACAGGAGGCACAGGGGCTGCCCAGCACCTTTCTGTCCCAAACACGACCTTCTCCTGCTGCACAGCTCTGGCGTTGGCATTTAGCACCCCTCCAGTGTTTATTGGATTGAAAACACTGGTGCTGTGTCCCAGCAGGGCATTAGGGCAAGTCTGATGAGAAGGAAAATGAAATACATTCATTGAATCTTAGTTGAAAAATCTGTCTGACCTGTATCCTGGGGTGATTGTTCCTGATGCATTTCTGTAATTTTTTTTCCAGAAATTAACATTTCCCACATGCCAATTGCTCCTCACTGTGATTTTTTAAAAAGTTCTACGTATGATGTATAATATATTATTGTCAAATACAGATTATTCCACACAGTTATCTGTCAAATACAGGCTATTTCTTCTGCATAATTTGATTTTTATTTCTTGAAAATTCCTTTATTCTTAAATTTCATACTATTTGTAGAAAGGCATGATGTACATTGCAAGAAAATGGAAAACTATGTCAGGTTTAGAATTGAAAAATCTTCAATAAAGGGTATCAGGAGTTGCAGAATAAAGCCTAATCTGCATATTCAGTTGAGAACAACATCTGGAGTGGGGAGACAGATGTATCAGCAGAGCATGTCATTCAAGCATTTTGTTTAACAAGCCAGTGAAAGCAACACAATCAACAAGCCATTGGAACTAATATATATACATTCTAGCAACGGGCAAAGTTTCTCACGTGAAAGATTTTGAAGTTATTTTTCAGTAAATTAAACTCACATATTCAGAATTTTCATTCACAGCAATCGCAGAATAGAATAAATAGTACAAAATAGTCCTAAATGACAAAAGCCAGGACATAGTCAATATACTGATTTTTGTTGCTGTACTTACTTTGTAGTGTTATCTTACAAGTTTGAGTTACCAGAATCATGACTGCTAACTTGGTTTGCTTTCATTCAAGTGCAAAACTGAGGTCTGAAAAATATAATTATGTTCCAGCTATGTGTAAAAATAGTGATTTTGTTAATTACTATGATGACATATTTAATGCTTTTAACTACAAGATGTCACAAACGCTGTGTTGACTAGGAAGAGGGGACAAAATGAGACTCCCAAGCCAGTCTTTAGGGAAGGGAGGATTTGTGTTTAAGTCTGTGGGCTTTCTAGTTTTGGCCTTTCTTCCAGATGTAAAGACCCAGTGGAAAAGATCCGAAGAAGGTGAGAAGAAATACCCTGCCCTTTAGCAGACTTTCAGGCCTCGAGGCTATGGCTTTTTTTGTCTGATTTCCGACACAGCACAAGCCACAGGACCTCAGTCAGTATCAGCACTAATCAGGATCAGGCAGTGGACTTTAGCATCTTCTAAAAAGCATGGAAGTCATGTGTGCTGCCCTGCCCAGACAGCCCACATGGGAGCTGCTCTGCAGCTGTTTTCACCCCAGCCCTTGAGAAGTGGTAGCATGAGGGTTTGTTTTCTTCTTTGAGTACTTCTGTTCTTGACCAGAGCCAGGAGCCACTGCCAGTGAGAAGGTTCACCGTGCTAGTGGTGCTACCTGGTCAAAGCCTGCTGGGTTAGTGCCTGCAATTCTGCTATCCCAAACTTGTAGAAAATAAGATGAAAAATTAAAGTCATTAAGGACAAAAATTGGTATATTGACTGTGTGCTGGGTTTTCTGGCCTGTGGCAGGTAAATTGCTAGGCATTGGTTACAGAGCCAGGAGCAGCCTGAGGAGTATCAAGAAGGATAAATGGAGCCCTGGGAGCAGCAGGGCTGGAAAGGGCCAGATGAATTTAGTGAAACAACACATGGTTACAGGGCTGGTGCCACAGCCAGGGCTTTGGCTGCTTAGCATGTGGAACTCACTTTAAGGAACCTGATCTGCTGGAAGGAATTCTGTCAGGGAAAGGGGAGGAACATCTTCAGTCACAGAGTTGCCAGGCTGGGGAAGAGTCTTTAAACTACAGTTGCAGGAGGAGAGGAATCCCAATTCATCCTATTCCTGGAAGTTTGATGTCAGGGCTGGTAAGAGATGTCCAAAGCCTGGAGAGGGATGACAGATCAGCAGAGAGCACATGAAGTGCAGCTGATGCCTTAGGTTTTAACTTTTATATTTTTCAGATCCTGTACTGCTCATGTAGATTTGAAGTTTCCTGTAGCTTGTTAAGTGCTGTTCTCTATGCTAAGATAGACATAACAAAACCTCTCTAGCTTGCTCTCCAAGGATACCCAGACCAAGAACTGTAAACCATCATCTTGGGGAGAGGGAGGCAAGCTTGGGGAAATTCCATCATTGGCTGGGTTCTGGTTGGTGAATTTATGTTCATATAAAAGTGTGAAGAACTTGTGACCTGTCGTCCATTTTGGTATCCACTGAGGCAGGACCCTCTGGAGCCCAAAAGTGTACATCTGAAGGCCTTTCAAATAAATATCATCTTTTTTTCCTTTATTCCTGTCTTGTCTCTCTTTCTAGGTAGCCATTTAAGGCATCACAGCACAAAGGAATTCCCCCCTCTCCAGACACTAAGTCAGCTTTATCCAGCACCCAACTTAAATGCCTCAATGCAAACATGCACATCATTGGGAATAAACAAGATGAGTTAGAGATGTGTGCAGACCTGCAGGGCTATGATCTCACTGGCATCATGGAGGTGTGGTGGGATGGAAGGATTCCTGTAGGAGCCTGTGGGCTCTTTAGGAAGGGCAGGCAGAGGAGATATGGAAGAGATGCCTCCCTCTCCATCAATGACCAGCTGGAGTGCATGGATTTCTGCCTGAGTATGGATGAGGAGCTGACTGGGATCTCTGGGATCAGGATTAAAGGGAAGGTAGGGACACTATAGTGGGGGTCTGTTACAGGCCACCTGACCAGGAAGGCTGAATGGATGAGGCCCTTATAGACAGGGGCAGCCTCACATTCACAAGCCCTCGTCCTCATGTGGACTTTCTATCCCAGTATCTGTTGGATGGAAAAGACAGCAGGGCATGGGCAAACCAGGAAATTCCTGGAATGCATTTGTAAAAACTTCCTTCTCCAGGTGATAGAGGTGCCAATGAGGAGAGCAGCTGTGCTGGACTTTGTTCTCACCAACAAGGAGATGCTGGCAGGGAATGTGAAGCTCAAGGGAAGCCTTGGATGCAGTGACCATAGAATGGTGGAGTTCCTTAGGGCACCTGGAAATGCTCAAGGCCAAGCTGGATGGAGCTTTGAGCAACCTGGTCTAGTGGAAGGGGTCCCTGCCTATGACAGGGAGTGTGGAACTAAATGATCTTTAAGGTCTCTTGCAACCCAATCCATTCTATGATTCTGTGAATTTTGCAGCATTCTGCCATATTTTTAGCTCTTTGTTACCAGGGACTTTCTAGCAGTATACTTTTGTGGTGAATAGTTCATTTTTTGCCAGGTCTACCTGCTGGCTATAGACGTTAGCATGCCCTAACAGAGTAGAAAGTTGACAGAATGGGAAGGAGGGAGATGTAGAGATTTCCAGAGAAAACTTGTTCTAACTTTTATTTTTTTGTCCTAGGAATGTGAGTGAAATGTGGGAGTTTTTGTCTTAGGGAGAGAAGAATTAAAGACTCCACAGGCTTTATGACTTCTTCATTTTATGTTGCCCATATAATTCTCCAGCAGCTTCACTAACATAATTCCAAATTATCTTTTTTTTTTTTTTTTGTTGGGGGGGCAAGGAGAGGAGGGGGTATTGTTCTCTGCACTTTTCTTGCACTAAATGCTAGCTAAATACCTATTTTACTCTGGTCACAATGAACAAATTGTCATGGGCAGTGACAGTAGCCCTGAATTCCTTTGAAGGCTGGTTTCCCAATCCCCATGAGGGTGATAAGGTTTACTAACAGTGGAAACAAGGCATATTTTTTTTCACGTTTTATGCATTAAATACAAAAAAAGTATACTCCTCAAACTATGTAGAAACTAGTGTTGCCTTTTCATTCTGTCTCCATCACAATGTAAGTAAGCTGAAATATTTTTAAGGACATTGGCCCAGAGGTTCATCCTTTGCCTGTTATTTGTATCTCATTATCCTACAGGGAGATGTTTGCTCTTAACCATTTCAGAGGGTGAATACCTGCTGCCTGGAGCCTCATGTGTATAAAAATACTTTGACTTTGTCCCAGCACCTTTCTGCTTTTCATTACTGAGTACCTGTCGAAGACCACTTATCCCCAAATATCCCAGAGTAGCTCCTGGGATGTGATAATTAATGAATGTGATAATTTTTCTTTGCTACTTGTGCTTTCAGGTTCACTACAGATTTACAGCGAGTCATGTATATGAAACACGGCATCCTGAATAATTACAGTGACAGAGGAACACATTTTTTTGGTTGGGAATTTCCAAGACTTCAATGAAAACTTTCCTCTAGAACAATGCCAACAAGTAAAAGTAACACCAGCTTGTTTCCACAGGCAGGTTCCCACAGGTTGTTGGTGTGGAGAAGGCAAGAAATTTCTCCCTCAGCTGACTCTTCTTCTCTTCTCAAAGTGCTTTCCAGTTCTACCTCCAAAACACTCCCCTCCCACTCACTGTGGGCAGCCACAGTTGCAGGGCACCACAGCTGCTCTGCTGAGTGTCTGGCAGGAGGGCACCTCATTTGATATTTGTGAAAGCCTTTGAACTGAAATGATTTACTGTGCAGAAAATGCCCCTGTCTGCTATTCATCCATTGTAAATGGCTGAGAAATACCTGGGCTTTTCATGCTTGAAGCAGCCTGGGAAAAATTATGGTTTTGCCATTGACCATTAAATTACTCTTTAGGGATGTTTTTTTCTATCTTTTTTTTGGATATGTCTCAAGCATGTGACTAAAAAGGTTTATCACTGATACACTTTAACAGATAATTCTCTTTGCTGGTACAAATCTCTCTCAAATTTTGTCATCAGAAGAAATGGTAATTTGAGCGAGGGGCTTGTTCCAAATCTTCAGCTGCCTGCCCAAATGCTGCCACAAGAAGAGGTGATGAGAAAATAATCACTGCCTTTTCAAGCTGGAGAATGAATTAGAGAACTCTTGTTTTGTGGTTTGCATAGGCAGACGGCTCCCAGTTCTGCTCTGAAGAGGGCAGGTGTGTGGAGAACTGGCCCCTCCAAGCAGTCTGAGGGGTGTTTGGGCTTTGAGGGTGCAGGAGCATTTGGGTCTGGCCCTGGCTGCCTCCCTGCAGCCCTGCAAGGGCACTTGCTGGCCGCAGACCTTTCCCTGCCCACACCTGCCAAAGGGCTGTCAGGGTCCCAGGGAGGCTCTGTCATTCCTGGTTTGGGGCATGGAGATGATCCTGGGACCTGATGTGGAGTGACCCACACCAGGTTTGGTGCAGCCTTGGGGGAGGTCATCTGGAGCCTGCTGTGCACCAGGGATGTCCCACAGCTCAAGGGTCAGCCCTGCCACACGTTTCCATCTTTATGCCTCAGGTAAGCTCTGCACTCTACATCAGTTCCCAGAGGTGGTTTCCATTCTGCAGCAGCATCAGATATTCAGATGAGTGGCCAAGCTGGATATGGTACTAAGACAAAACTTGTATACTTGTCACTGTGCTCAGCTCATGATCTTTTAGGAAGGGAAACTCTTATTTTTACCATATCAGCATTGTGAATCAGCATCCGTTGGCTGTTCCAGAGGATTTCCAGCCTCATGCAAAACAAGCCAAGCTGTGCTCAGGGACAGCAGAGGAAACTTCTACCAAGGCACACTACTGCTGTAGATGGCTGCTTACTGCAGTCCCAGTGTTGCATTTTCAACACAGAAAATATGGATAGTTCCTGATCCAAGCAGCTAATCTGCCCATCAGGTGAGTGGATTTCTTAGAACTGAAGGTAATGTTGGGAACAGTTCAGATCCTATGGGCTTGACTATTCTACACACATTCTCCTCCACTGCACCAAATGCCATCTTCCAGGAGCAGGGCAGTGAGACAAGTATGTTGTTCAGGGGAGCTAAGTAATTTCACCCACCTTAGTAATATGTTAAAAACCTTTACCAAAAGAAAATAGGAGCACCTGCTGTGCCTGGGATGCTGGAGGGAACAGACCCAGATGCAGGGTCTTGGGACATTTTCTTGGCTGCCGTTATTGCTCAAGCACTTGAGCTGGCAATGTTGCTTTCTGAACCCCATTTTTGGAAGCCAACAGAAGTCCCAGTTCTGGACAAGGGTTTAGGAGATCATGGGCTAACTTTCATATAAGTCCACAAATTGCATTTTGTAGAGGCCATAAGGTGTTGGCAGCTTTGCCCATGGGGAGCTCCTGGGAGGTCATGGCTCCCAGAACAGCTGGAGTGTGCTGGCTGTTCCCATCACATGCAGAAATGTGAAAAGATATGCCACATGAGGGACATTTCTAGAGATGAGTTCCAAGGTCTGGAAAGCAGGCTGTGAGTGTGGGTGGAAGAGCTTATTGAAATGTAATGTGCTTGATAAGCAGGGAACATCTAACCCCAGTGAAACTGGGGAAAAGAAGCACCAGGGCAGAGGAAACAATGAGATACCTCCATCCCATGAGCCTTTTTTCACCATTCCCTCTGCCTTTCCCATACTCCTTAGCTGCTACTGCTGTTGCCTCCTGGTGTACTGATAAGCAATGGGAAGAGACAGCAACTAGGGGAAGGCATGGAAAGATGATTTGTTTGGGAAGAACCACCATGCAGTGAACATGCTCTGTGTGGGACCTGCCACATGAGTGCTGCTTAGCAGGGCCATCCCGGTTGAACTCTGTGGCTCTGAGCTTACTTGTGCTACATTTGGGGTTTCTCCACACTGGTCTAACCACTGGGATTAGTGGAAAATTCTAACTTTTTTTTTTTTTTTTTCTTAATGAGAAGTTTCTGATAAAATCAACATCTTTGAGGAAGTAATTTTGTTTTCATCAGAAACGGCTATTTTACGCTGGAAAGTTTGGGAACCAAAAAGATTTGCCAGCAAACCAAAGAATTCACACTGTTTTTCAAAACTAACTATGAAAAGTTAGAAAAGAGAAAGAAAGATAAATTAAAATCTGCTCTATGCCTCGATTATGGTTTCACCTAAAATTGGTATTGGACAAGACTACCTTACAGTTTGCCAGATGCTGGCAGACTGTGCTGCAAAACCACCAGAGCTCTCAAGTATTTTTTGAGACTTTTGCTGTTGTTACACCTACTGTCTGCTTGCTGGTGTGTACTTGTCACATGAGATGTTTTCACCTGGCAGTGTGGGCAAAACATGATTGCAGCCCATGAGACAGGACAAAAAACATCCCAAGAATGATAGAAATCACAACGATTTGGGGGAAAAAAAAACCAAACCAAAATTAAACCTACCAGCTTCCAGGGTCTAGATTCTTTTTGCCTGAGAAGGAGTATATATATTTTAAAGTCAGTTCAGAAAGCAATGTCAAGATATATTTTGTAACATATGAATGTGCTTGCACAGATGTTCACTGAGAGACAACTGGCACTAGAGGTGAAAAATGGATTGCTGTTGCTTTTCTCTCTGTGGGGAGAATGCCCCTAATCCCCTCTTTGCCACAATGAAAATACAAGAGCCTTGTTTGCAAGCTCTCGTGCAAAATTTGTCCTGCTCCTTGGAAATCTTAGTGCTTCTGCACATCTGCAATGAATTAAAGCATAGATCCAGGTGCTACTGACACCGAGATGTGTTTGATGCTTTCTTCGAGGTTTGTTTGTTTCAATGTAGAGTCTCTTTTGCTAGGTAAATTGGCCATCCTGCAGAAGGGAACAGTTACTTGCAGAGGTCTATCTGGTCCCCAGCCAGGCTGACGGGATGTTTGCAAAGGGAAGTTTCTGCAAGGGTGAGAGGAAGGAAAATGAAAACCTTTCATGTCAGAAAAACTGGAAAAGCCTCTGGAGGAGAGACTTGATTTGAGGAAAGGAAATTAGAGATACAAGAACCTGACAGTATTATTAATTTCTCCAAGGGAGAACTTCTCCACTTTGTGTCAGCTCAAGGATTTCACAGCAGCTTTTCAAAGAAAGCCCAGGTACCTCTGGAAATGACGCCAGTGGTTTAGTACTCCTGCGGGCAAGCTCTGACAGATTCAACTGCTGTGATTTAAAACATGGCTGTTCCAGATATTTGCTTTGTTCACTGGCTGGAAATTACTGCCTTAGAGGATGATGTGGCATATGCTAGTGGCTCAAGTTTACAGGCTGGAGAAGAAAACTGCTTTCACAGGTTTTTGAGCTGACACAACAGACCATGTACTGAGATAGCTGCGGCATCATTTGTGGCCAGTGCTGCCATCCCTCATATTGGGAAATCTCTGCTGAGAGTCGGGAGCCAGGCAGGGAGCAACAGCTTGGATCAGTAGGCCAATCTGTCTGAACTGCCTGTCAAAACCCTGCTCTCTGAGGTATTGACACTCCAAAACTGAGGTTCTGTGGTTCAGGCATCAGGCAATGCTGGCCTGAAGGTGTTTCACCCTGAGCTGTGGCGCCCGAGGCTGTGCAGGACAAGGCACGTGACAAAGCTCAGGGATGTCAGAGCTGGGACACTTGGCTGGGAATTTAGCTATATTTTAAAGTGGGTTTCAGCTGTTTACACACACACACCTAATTCTCTGCTCATGATTTAGGGGTCCCTTTCACAGTCGGTGAAGACTGACTCCAAAGCTCCAATATGTGTTCCCCCAAAAGCAGACATCTAAAACAGGTGAGAAGAATCGTGGTTTGAAAATGCCTATATTTCTTCATTGGCACTAAAGAAAACCTAAGATTTCTGGCCCTGATTCCGAAGTTAAATCTAACAAATCTTATGTTTTGTGTCCAATTTTCCAAACATTTTCTGTAATTCTGTGGTTTGCATCCTTAGAAACCAATGGTTTCCAAAAAAGTGGAATTGCCAAAAAAGTGAAAATGCACTGCCAAGACAGATTTCTCAACAGTGCATTTTCACTTGTGTACTAATATTTGTGCTAATAATAACAATAAAATTGTTATAAAATTTATCTGAACAATTAAAAAAACTGATTAGCAGGTGGAAGAAAATAAAAGAACCAAGATAATAGAACAGTCCATTGAATGACTTACAAAAAAAATTTACATTTTTGAAGGAGGAAAAAAAGTGTTTTCTTTCATAAAATATGCTGTTAATTTCATAAACAGAAAAAAATATTAAGTGTTGTAGATTCCACTTTAACTGTGCACTTTTATCTACCAAGGATGGCTGCAGTTGGATAACGATAAAGTTATTTCTGTAGCTAGGCCTGCTCATGTAGAAGTTGGAGATGTATTTGCTATTTAAATGGAAAATAGTATTGTAATGCTTTAGAGCCCTGGTGTGTCTCTATGTTGTGTAAACTGTTTCTAATCTTTATTTGAAGTTCTGTGCTGTTTATCCTGAGATCCAGGTCAATGTTAAAACATGTTCCCTTTTTACTGGAGAATTTTCTGCTTGCTTCCAAAAAAGATCATTCACAAAGGAGATTAAATGAATCAAAGCCTTCTTGCATATTCCAGCTCTCAGCAAGGCTGAGAACATCCTGTAGGAATCCCCTGGTTTTGGGATGTGTTATTTGGAGAGTTTAATTTAGCTCAGTGATGCCATACATATCAAAATGATGCTTAAGAACCAAGAGGCTCTAGATGGTAAAACAATATTGTGGTGAGCAATGCTATTTGCCACCCCACACACACAGCCACACACAGCCTCTACAATACATGTCTGAATTGCTAGCTGAAGCAAGAGCTCAAGAGATAATTTATGTCCATCAGACTCTTGATCTGTGTGTTTTCTAGCTATTCTCTGCTGTAATCTGGCTGCATATCAGCATAAGGGCATCTCAAATGGAACTCAGAGGAGCACAGCTGTAATCACAGACTGGACTGTATTGGAAGGGACCTTAAATTTCATCCAGTTCCAAGCCCCTGCCATGGGCAAGGATGCCACTCTCTAGATCAGGGTGTTCAGGGTACCATCTAATCTGGCCTTGAACACTTCCAGGGATGGTGCATACCCAGCCTACCAGGGCAGCATTTCCAGTAAAGAATTTCAACCTAACATCTAATCTAAACCTGCCCTCTTTCAATTTAAAATCATTGCCCCTTGTCCTGTCACTATCTGCCCATATAAAAAGTTCCTCTTCCTCCTTTTTATAATCTCCCTTATGGTACTTGAAGGTCACAATAAGGCTTCCCCACAGCCCCCTCTTCTTCAGGCTGACCAACTTCAGCTCTCCCAGCCTGTCTTCATAGGAGAAGTGAAGCTCCACCTCTCTGACCATCTTTGTGGTCCTCCTTTGGATCTGCTCTAACAAGTCCATGTTTGTCTGGTGCTGAGGATCCCAGATCTGGATGCAGCACTCCTGCACGGGTCTCATGAGGGAAAAATAGAGAGGCAGAATCCCCTCTCTCAACCTTCCACTCTGCTTTTGATGCAGCCCAAGGTGCCATGGACCTTCTGGGCTGCAAGTGCACACTGTTGGCTCATGTCCAGCATCCAGAAGAGCCCCCAAGTCCTTCTCTTCAAGGCAGCTCTTCATGACTTCTTCTCCCAGTCTGTGCTCATGTCTGGGATTGCCCTGACTCAGGTGCAGCACCTTGCATTTGGATCTGTTGAATTTCATGAGGTTCCTGCAGGCCCACTCCTCAAGTTTGTCCAGGTCCCCAGTAATTGCATCCTGTCCTTAAGGAGTGTCAACTGCACCATTCAACTTCATGTCTCTGCAGACGTCCTGAGGCACTTGATCTCGCTGGTCATTACTGCATTTCTCTTCTTGGTCACCAGAGAAGGTGACAACACAGCTCTGAGCATGCACACTTGGATGCATATGCCGATTCCTTTCAGTGGTGGAATTGTTGACATGGTTGTTAATACTAGATCTGCTAGAGATATGATCATGTACAAGATGTGGCAATCTAACCTCTAAACTCAAGCAACGCTAAAGGGGAAAAATTGTTTTTCCATTCCTTTTACATGTTAATCCTCAGAAACAATACTTACACTGCTTTCTCTGTTTATACATTTTTCCCACAACAGTTTCGATGTGGAAATGGCTGAGACACAAATGTAATTTCCAGGCAGATCAAAGCACCAGCTTGCATCCAGCGTGGGAGGCCAAACCCAGGAGCCAAGACTCATTCAGCAGGGAGAGCCATGGAAAGGGCTGGCCCTGTCCTCACCTGTGCCCAGGCTGCTGTCACAGATTCCCTGCTGGCAAGGTTTGTGGATGATGTTCAGCCGCTGCTTGCATCTTTTAATATAAATGATTATTTTTAAATATATGGACACAGAAAGCCTAAATGTGACTCCAGATCTCTTGCATGTGTTACAGAGAGAAATAACACTGAAACCAAGTTTCCTAGGCTCAGATGAGTTATGGTCAGAATCAGACCAGCATTAACAATTTTGAATCCCCATATACACAAACACAAATTTTGCTCTAGTAGCCATACAGAAAGAAAAGAAAAAACCACATGGTTTAGAATTTGTGTGGAAGTTCTGCCTCCTTGTACATGTACACAAATGGGCAAATATTCAGTGGCAGAAAAAGAATTTTGTTCTTGTAAATTACACTAAATTAGGAAGGTAAATAGTGCACAGAGAGATGATCTGTGAGAATGGACTTTTGGAAACAGACGCAGAGAAATGAGGCGGAGGTCCTGAAAAAAAAATCACCTTTTCTTTATTGCTGTTAGGTTTGTGATGGTTTGTTTAGGCTGAGAAATTGCTCAAAAATAAAAGGACAGTGTTCTGGTACAAAACTCCCGGTGTGATTGTGACGCAGTGAAATCAGCTGAACAGGGAGAAAGGACACGAGCCAGGGCTGGAATTTCCACTCCAGGCGGCGAGCACGGGCCCTGGCGGGAAGCGCAGCTCCACAGGGATGCGGTTCGGTGTCTGCGGGACAGGCAGCGCTCAGAGCCGAGCAGCAGCACATCAGCTCTGCTGTCAGCAGCACATCACACCAGCTCTGCCGTTCAGCAGCACATCGCACCAGCTCTGCCGTGCATCAACACACCAACTCTGCCATTCAGCAGCACATCACACCAGCTCTGCCGTGCATCAGCACACCAACTCTGCCATTCAGCAGCACATCACACCAGCTCTGCCGTTCAGCATCACACTAACTCTGCCGTTCAGCAGCACATCACACCAGCTCTGCCATTCAGCAGCACATTACACAGCTCTGCCCTTCTCTCCCCGCCCGGGCACCAGCGCGCTGCCCTCGCACAGGGCACAACCAAGTTGCCGGCAAAGCCCTGGCTGGGAGCGGGGCAGGGCTGTGCTAGCGGCTCTGCGGGTTCTCTCTGAGCATCCCCTGCAGGCAGAGTTTGCTCAACTAGTTGAACTGGCTCTTTCGGTCTTGTTTTTTTTTTGGCAAAGGGAGAATTTCCTTCCTGATAAAAACGAACTGCGGGCGCCCCGATTGGGTGTCGTGTTGGAGAGGATGTGACATCAGGCACACCTCTCGCTTCGCTGGATCGCTGGCTGCCGACCAGGGCAGCCCGGGAGCTGTTTTGTTAAATCGCAGCCCAGGTACTCGAGTTTCTGCTCAGAGAGCTGCCGGCAGCACGTCCCGGGCCGCGGCAAGGGCTGCTCGACTCATGCGTGCAGAGCCTGCTCCAGAGATCGCTCCGGCCGCTGGGGGCTCGCCGGGGACGATGGAATTTGAACTCTGGAAACCAACCACAAAGTGAAAAAACAGCAGCGGGGCTGACAGGGCTGAGATGGATGAGGAGAAAACAAATCAAAATGCCAGCAAATTGCAAGGAGTTGGAGGCCAGGCATCGGCAGCGTCTCCCCCAAACCCGCAGATGAGGGGTAAGTGACACTCCTGCCTCGCCACAAGGCAGCGAAGGGCAGCGGGGGCTGCTCCCTGTGTCCTGCTTCCAGGACAGGTCCGCAGTCGGTCCCACACAACACCCCCATGCCTTTGTACTTCTGAGGGGATTTTAAAAAGCTATTTCTGTATGATAGTGAAATTTTGGTTGTTTTTCTTGTGTATCATAGAAGAGTGTTTGATTTTGTACTGCAGTATGTGCAAGCAGAAACAAACGCAGCACTTGGACCGCAGCATACTGAAAAATAAGTTGCAATGTGGCATGTTTAACTTAAATTAGTGCCAGCAGGAAGCTCAGCACTGGCTCAATTTCTTTTTCTTTTTCTCTTTTTCTTTTTCTTTTTCTTTTTCTTTTTCTTTTTCTTTTTCTTTTTCTTTTTCTTTTTCTCTTTTTCTTTTTCTTTTTCTTTTTCTTTTTCTTTTTCTTTTTCTTTTTCTTTTTCTTTTTCTTTTTCTTTTTCTTTTTCTTTTTCTTTTTCTTTTTCTTTTCTCTTTCTTTATTTTCATTCCCTTCCTCCTTACTTTCCTTCTGTCTTTTCTCCTTTCTTTTGACTATTTTAATTTTTGCTTTTCTTTTTTGTCTTCTTTTTCTTCTTCTTTTTTTTTTTTTCCCTTTTTTTCTTTTATCTTTTATCCTTTACCCTTGTCTTTAAGATGAGCACACCTAAGTGTTGTTGTTTGGGCTGAGCCACCAACCCTACTGGATCTTCTGCAATGGCATTGTTGTGACCAATGCTAGTGGGCACATAATAGTGAGCAGTTACTCAGGCAAATGGCCTCAGTCTGGTTGTTGCTCTGTGTCTGGCCCAGAACCATTGAAAATATGACATGGTAAAAAGAGACAAGTAATTCAACTTCACATCCTTATCTGGATGTGTTCCATGTAGCTCTGATTCTATGAAGTTACTCCTTCATCTAATGGCGAGTGCAGAGGGAATGAGGTAAATTCAGAAAATGTGACTTTTCGCTGTCCTCGCTCCTTTCCTGGGCTCTTCAGAATGTTTCCATTAATGCCAAATAGAAAATTAAGACCATAACCACAATACAGGGCTGATCAGTCTATCTGCAGTGTAGCCTGCCTGTCCTCATGTGTGCCATGTATGTACAGCCTGAGGCTGGGGTGAGAGGGAAGGCACAGCCATATTATTAACAGTAGGAATAGAACCAGTCCACACTGGAGATGAGCTCCAGCAAAATGGAGGGTGGAAGGAGGGAATCCCACGTGTCACACTGCTGGACCCAGATCATTTGGTCCTTTGAAAATCAGAGCTCAGTCCATTCCTTTTGTGTCTGCCTGTTCCTTAGCAGAGTCAATAAGCTCTGCTGGCAGTTTCCAGTGGGAATATATTTGGCTCCGGCTATGTATATCGCAAACTTTAAGGGACAGCCTTTGCCTGTGAAAAACACCATTCATAATACTATTCGATATAATGCCTTAGGCATTTGTGTCTGCAAATTTGAGTGCAAGAGCATACCTTCTCTGGAAGGACTTTGGAGCCCTTTTCAAGCTGCAGTGTGCGTGAGAGGTGTGGAAGGAAACCAGCCTGGGGACAGGCATGGAGGGTGTGATGCCCTCACATGGCCAGAGCTTAGAAAAAGTTGCTTCAGCCATCACCACAAAAACCAGTGTTTTAGAAAGGTCCTGTGAAAGCTCTGTTGTGCACAGGGAACAATCAGAATTTGCATGTGTGCATGGTTATTGCTATAAGGCTCCCTCTGTATACACCACCCTACCAGTGTCACGGGCCCAAGTTATGGCAATGGAATCAAATATGAGCAGAGGTTTTAGTGTAACCCCACCTGGGCTGGCTGGAGTTTTCTGCAGTGGAAGGGGAGCTAGGTGACCCAATGCCACTGAAAGCCAGTGGGATTTGGACGTCTAGATGCTGAACTATTGGGGTCTGGCTCAGCCTCCCTGTGGACTAAGGTGTGGGTAAATGTCAAATTTGGACAAATGATGTTGTTTCTCTGTGAAAGAGCAGTTGTACAGATTTTTGACAATCAGGAATCCTTGTTGCAGTGGTGGTACATACAAAGAACACAGCTGTGTCCCCCATGCACACCAGCCTTGCTCCTTCACGTGCAGCTCTGGTGGGCAGTGTTTTGAGCACATTCATGAAAGTCACTAGTTCAGGATTTTGAAAGCCCATGGTTAACTGGAACTGGCACTTGCTTAGGCCTTAATAAAACATAAATACAGATCTTTTATATTCTGACAGTGTACCTCCAGTGAAGTAGAAAAGAGGGCAATGAGACATGGAAATCCACTGCAACTCCCTCCTCCTCCAGGCAAGAAATGTGACTTCCAGCCTGCAAAAGGCAGAAAGTAGAAATATTGGCATTTCCCAGAAAGTGATGTCCTGGGTCAAGAAATTGGGGAAATTTGCCTTCCCTTCCAGGGGGTTTGCCTCCCTGGCATTGCTTCAGGGCAGAGGTGTTTGCTGCAGATGGAGATAGGGCAGGAGAGACATCAGCCTGGGGCTGTGCAGTTCATGGCAGCAGATCTGGAATTATGCCACTGCAATTAGTCATCAGTCAGGCCTTTAATACTTTTCTTCCCAAGGTATCTGAGGCTGGTGTGATGGACTACTTAGGACTCCACTTCCACCTAGGATAAAACTCTCAGTTTCTCTCAGTTACAGAACTCCCAGCTGGATCATAATGTGTTAGCACATGCCTCTTTTTTTTTTTTTTCACTGATATTTATTTTTTATGCTTATATGGTCAATTTTTTAATTCATTGTTAAGACTTGGAAAATATCAAGCTAATGGCCAGACCACAGATAGCTGGTCTGGCTCTTCTTAGAGTTTCAGTAGAAACCTGTCTTTTCTCAAGCAGGGACTGAATGGATAAAATCCACACATGGATATGTCCTTTTTTTTAACTGGAATTGTGACAGGATGATATAACAAGTTGGTAGGTTGCACAACCACCTGTCTATATTTGTGTAGCCAAAAAAAGTTCAAATTGCAGCTCAAAAAACTTGTTCTTCAATCTAGATTTTTAGAATTTCTATAAATATACTTCACTTACAACTCATGCAACTTAGGCAATGGAATTAGTTTCTAAATGGGAAAAAGCTTTTTACACACCCTGGAAACACAGGCAGGATCAGCAAGAACAACAGCACAGTTAGATAAGAATCAATTTGACACACATCACTTAGAGCAAAGCTATTTTAGTCAATAGTACTGTGCTTTAATAATTGTAGCCTAGTTTGACTATCCTCATGAACCAGAACCACAGCTTCTGGAATTGGCTGTGCATTTGCTAAAGCCAAAGGATGTTTGTGAACCTAATGAAACTGTGTAACTGTTGTGGGATGCAGCCCATGGAACATAGAAGGAAACGGACAGAGCTCAAATAATGCTAATAAAAAAGAATGCAAATTTATTTAAAAGCTAATTTGTAGACTCATAGCCTAGTTTAGGTTGGAAGCGACCTTTAAAGGTCTAGTCCAACACCCCTGCAATGAGCAGGAACTTCCACTAGACCAGGTTGCTCATCCAACTTGACCTTGAATCTTTCCAGGAATGGGACATCTACCACCTCTCTAGGCAACCTGTTCCATTAGTTCACCATCTCATTTTTATATCTAGTCTAAATATACCTTCTTTTCATTTAAAACCTTTATGACCATCAACTTATGTGTAAACATTATTTTAAAGAATTAGAGTGGCTTATTAGGGTTTTTTGCTGAAGGCAGACTTCTTGCTGTTAAGGATTCCATTCCATGCATGTGCTCTATTAAATCTCCTGAGAACCTCAGCAACTCAGCCAGCTACTTGGTCATTGGAGTTCTCTCTGTAGTTAGTGGAAGGAGAGTGGGAAATCTCCAGAGAGCAGCAAAATGTCTTTCCACAGGAAGTTGTGTGGAGTGCCCTCTGTAAAGGCTTCCCGTCCTTCCCAGGGAGAACCTGGGACACTGACATAGAGCAGACACTGGGTTTTGAATGCTGGGATGTAATATCTCCCAGTGGGATTATTGCTGTCAGTTGGCTCTGAGCCATAAAATCTGTAATACTGAAGATCTCCCTCTGTTAGTATTTGCATGGTGTATATGTGCTGTACCTCACTTTGTGGTTTCAACAATGAAGAGAACACAGCTGTTACTTAAAATGCACCACTCACACCAAACACTGAAAACTGAAAGACAAAATCAACAGGTAGCACAATTTGTTTCCTTGTACATTGGTACCTTCTCTTGCCAAGTGTTGTTGACTCTAGTCCATCTCTGAGCAGGGGTGAATGACTGATCAGCCAAACCCTCTTCAAAACTTTCCTTTTGAGATAATTGGGAAAATGTAATAAGCTTTTGAAAACAAAGGCACTGGAAATAATTCAAAGAGAGGGACAAGCTCAGCCAGAGCCAGGTGATGTTCTGCAAATCTCTTAGCTGTCTTCTGAAGGGGAGTGCAGCTGCACAGTGCAAACATGGGATGAGTTAAAAATGCACCCAGCGAGAAACCATCTTCTTGTCTGTCTCTCTCACAGCATCTGCTCCATAGAAATCTTGGCAGCTCAAATAAAACAGAAGAGAGGTCACACAGTTGAAGAAAAGTATGCTAGTGAAATAGTTTTTAGCCTTTCTCCTGTCTTTGTTTTTCTACAGACTTTGTTTCAGACTGGTCTCCTTTACATGAGGCCTCTATCCATGGGCGTCTGCTTTCTCTGAAGAAACTCATTGAACAGGTACCTCTCTGCTGTGTTCATGTGCTCTCTGCAGTGTTTATTCAGTGGATGAATGCAGTCTGTGCTTTACTGTGAAACTTCCAGGATGAGAAAATCCTGTTAACCAGGCCACAGTGAAATCTGCATGCAACAGGCTTTTTCTCTCTGCAGTCAGTTCCTTACCCAGCACAAGGTTTGTGCGCTCATTCGATGATGTACTGAACTATCCTGGCTGATACTTTAACTCTGGTACAGGTAATGGGACCCTGATCACTGGGATCTCTGGATGGCTGCTCCTCTGCAGCTCCTGTGCATGCCTGTGAGCAGTTTTTGGTGCCCCAGCTGAGGGCCAGCTCTGGACCCAGGAATTGGTCTGGTTGGGACTTCAGTCACCCAGACATTTGTTTCTGAAGTGCCTGAGTGTGTCCCAGGGCCCTGCTCCCACTCCAGAAGGTCAGGGATAGGTAGAAGTGGTTTCTGAACCTCACCGCTCTGTTTCTTCAGAATCCTTGGGTTTAAACTGTGAAGTTGATGGAAAGGGAAGGGGCATTGGAGACTCTTCCAGCTTAGTCTTCTGGAGTACCAAGTTGCTGGAAACGAAAGATCTTGTGCAATCAAACCAATGTTTCTAATGCATTTCTTTCCATCAGTGGGTGCCTTGAGGCAAAGCAGAAAATACTTCAAGAGCATTTCAGGATTCAACCCAGTCAAACAACCTCAGACTCAGCGGGCAGGAGGTCAGAAGGCTTGAGCAGTGATAGAAAAAGGCAGCAGTCATGACCCTGACAAGAGTTCTAGTAGCAACTTTTCATCATTTTCTTTTATTTCAGACTTTGCTATCCACAGTGTAGTAGAAATCAAACCATGCTGCGTTTCTGACAGGAGGGATTGTCCCACTGGACAGTCCACTAAGCTTTCTGTGCTGGTTTTCAGTTTGTAGAAGGCATGACCTCGGGTATGCTGTGCCAGTATCCACTCCAGCCAAAATATCACAGCCCCTTCATCCCCTTCATCTGCTTACTTTTTGAGATGCATAGCTCTAGGCAGTTGAGGAAGGTCATAAAGCTTTAAAGACAGAAGTTTGGTTTTTTTTTATTGTTGGGTTTTGTATGGGGGTTTTAGTAGTAGGTTGTAATGCTGTTTTCCATTATCTTGTCAGGGGAGTGATGTCAATCTTGTTACAGCAGACCAGGTGTCTCCTCTCCATGAAGCCTGCCTAGGGGGTCATGCTGCCTGTGCCACTATCCTGTTAAAACATGGTGCTCAGGTAAGTATGTGATGGACAGACTACTGTCTCTGGTGTTAGTATAGTGTATTACCACACTTTAATGCTAAGTGATGTCATGGCAGAATATCTCTGTGATTTACACTCTGTACTTAGCTCTGCTTAAGGTACTTATGAAATGCACTTCCTAATAAAGCAATCCAAAAAGCACAGATATGAGCAGCAGTTATTATTGTTCTTTAGACGAGGACAAAATGTTCTCGTCTTTTACAAGAACAAGGGGAAGTTCATCTTGCAAAGGGTTTATAATCCTGCAGCAGTTAAGGGTGTGTATTATTTTATGCACGCATGAATCTTATTGGTATCAATTTGCAGAGTCTTAAGTAGAGGCATAGGAATGTTAGGATCAACTGACAAAATGGGAAGAAAATGGAAACAAGATGCAAGTAAAATGGTGAAATGGGGCATCATGGCCACTACTTTTCAAGCTAATGTCAAAATTATAATATAAATATATTTATAAATATAATATAAATATAAACAAGAAAATTAATTCAGACATATGTTACCTTACTATATATTACCTTTCAGTCTAAAATTTAAAAGAGGGGTATGGGCAGGTGTGTTTCAGCTAAGATAACTGAGAAGTGGGCGTACATTTAGCCTGGTAACTCCTGAGAGACCCTGGAGTGGCACTGATCAATTTTTTTTTTTTTTTTTTTTTTTTTTTTTTTTTTTTTGGTTTAGGGGG